>JAULCA010412114.1:0-24335 GCA_032360845.1 Crassadoma gigantea
ACGAGACTTTGGGACACACAACAAAGATTCTGACTCTGACCGCAGTGATCGAGACGGCTGATACAGGGTAACAAGCTACATTATCAATACTACATGTGTATTTACTGTTTGGTTGATCAAATAATTGGGTATTATCCAGTTTAAGATCTTCTAGTATATATAAATATCGAATGACTATAAATATTTTACAACATTCTTCATGGAATCACGGAATTAAAGAGAAACACATCACCATCAAAGCGACTGACGGTGACTGGATGTCAACAATGAAATCTACGGGTCGAGAAAATCAAAACAAACGGCGCTTTTATCAAAAGACGACGACAGTTCAATCAAAATATGACTTACATTTCACTAGCTCATTGTTATAGCTCTGCAGAGCAGCACCTTGCTGCGACATTTCAGCAACAGCTGTATATTTTCTTCCTCCGTAGTCCCCTTGGCGCGTTGTAACTTGTTCTTCCGTCCACAGGCTGTTGATAGGCGTAAAACGTCATCCGTTTGTGTTGTGTGACATAAAATTAGAGCCGAAGACGGCTAGCCCATTCTCCGGAAACTTTAAGTTAATAATACGTACCATTGACGGTGTACATGCAGATGACAAGTGGAATAATAATAACCAAAAATTGCAAAAACTGAAGAAAAAAAAAATATATTGTTTGACTTTTAATAATCAAACAAACACAATTGGACTATTTAATGAATTTGACATGAATAAAGCGCAGGTAACCATATATGTCATATATACGTCTTTCATGTAACGGTGTTCTATCGAGTCACAATCAAGATTGGAACTGTAATCTATTGAACTGATTCTTCCATTGATGAATCTAAATCTACCATCCTTTTCTTTAGTATTTCTTTTTTATCATTTTAATGAACATATAACACATCAAAGGATTCCGCTAATTTTGAAACACAAATTTCTGATTTTTTCATTTATTTATCCATTTTTTTCTACTTTATCAAACTAGAGACGTCTCTGATCAAACTAACATTGTATTTGTATAATTAGTTTCTAATTAAAAGTAATAAGATTTATCTCCCTTGATTTAGGCGGAGTTTTATACTATATCTTGCAATAAATTTACATTGGTTTATATATGTATGTGTTCTTGTAGATAACGGAAACGTTTGTACCACATCCTTTTATAATGCCGATTATCTGCCGTGACAAACGGAGGCAGTATAACGAGGTTTGTCAATAAATTATATTTAACGATATTGTAGAGATCCAAGAATATCCGAGGTTGATAAGTAAAGGCACGGAATTAGATTACATTGCAGTCCGTGGTAAAGGGTACAGTAATTCATCATGTTTAAATTCGTCTTTAAAAATCGTCTGCAAACATTTTTACATTGAAATTTGTCTTTAACATAGATTTCATTTTAAAAATATTGTTGCTTGAAGTGTATGTTTTCTAACATATGATTAACTTCGTCGAATCTATTATAAGTCGCAAATACATACATGTACATACTAAGTTTGAACAAAATTATAAAGAAAGGGCCGGTGGTATCACCTTTGCGTACACCCATGCATGTATCAATAAATCAGAGGTCGAAACGGCCATAATTGACGTACCATCAGATAAAGGGGTGTACTGTTGGTTAATATTCACGGTCTTCAATGATATTTGCTCAGTTACCATTACTGAGTATTCCCGCAAACTAGTTATCATCTCATAACCTCACCATATATCGTAACATGTTTCCGTGACGTCGACAGCAATGTCGTCGGGTGGGGTTATTCAACATAACCAGAATAAAAACATAGCTAGTCCTAAAGTAAATGTTATTCTCTTTGTTTTCGTCATTTTCGATGAAGTTTGTCAGACAATTAGACTTTTGTACAGCTTATATTGTTAATTTAAAGATACAAAAAAAAACAAAAAAAAACCCATAATTACAGTGAAATTTTAGAATGGGAATGACGTCAACAGTAACACGTATTCGTAGATGATAAGTGATATCAAAATACCTAGGCCAAACATGATTATATAAATATTACCAAAAGAAGCGATGGATATTTATTTGTTTGATTTATGGGGGAGGGGGAGTGAAATTAACATGGTATCCACTAAAGGTCTATCACTTTAGGTACAGTTACGTCTCCTCCCAATGTTAGAGCGCGCGAGGGTTCTTGACACAGTTACAGGTATTTGATCAACAAGATAGTCACCGTTAGTACATGTGTATGCCTTATACTCCTGGCAACTCAAACTGTGTGCCCCTTACATAGAACACATATTTACCTATCACACGATCTTAGATAGGGTCAGCATTACGTTAAGGTACATGGATGTAGAGCTAGGATAATTAACATGCAGCTTTTAATTTCCATTTCTTTGTGTCTCATGGTAAGTTACTATGCCATTTATTCAAAAGAACCTATCAAATATGGAAAATAGAATTTCAATCATTTCATGAATTATTATACATGATTTATATGTATTATATATGTATATAACATCACAGACTGTGGTAATATGTTATTCTTCTAACAACTGAATAATTTTATTGATCGTAAACATTTTTCCACTATACTTTTTTTCCTGATATGAACTCTATCTGTATTAATGAATAAGGGAATTGCTAGCGTGGTAAATAATACATTCAGCACTATACGTATCAAGAAGAGGTTTCTGGGTGTAAGGACCTCCTACCAGTCTCGTTTATTTTCTTGTACAAACATCATATAATAATGTAATATTATAAGTGATTTTTATAATATGAGTAAAGATAAAAAGTTAGTTGTAATTCTAAGCAACCCTTACTTGGCGAGGTCCTGTGCCAAAACCTGTTTTAATATTCCTAATAGATGTCGCAGCTTGCTCTACAATTGAGTAATAATGTTGTTCTTTTATTGGCAAAGCTTTAATGTTTATGTGTAAGTGGGCTCTATACATATTGTCCTCTATGCTTAAATTGGTAAAAGCCTATTTTACCACGTGTGTATGGACTTTATATATCGCACACGTTATTTATGTAGTTATCCATCTATACATCTGGGGTCACTTATAACTGTTTGGCCCTGGGATGTGGGATGGGTGATACGTCGGTAGAGATAGGCCCAACCACTTTCGCTCAATCTCACATCCTAGGCCCAAATTCTTACACATCTTATGCGTAATTGCCTATGGTATAATCCAAAATGTAAATTGATAATGATAACCTTTAATCAAAACTTATGTTTATATTGTATGTAATACTTTTATAGTCTAGAGTGAAAGGGGAAGAGTGAGTGTCTCGTAAGTCTAATATAGTAGACTGGATGTAAGGGTGGGTGAGCAGACATATTTTAGAGGTTGTAATACTGTACCTTTAACATGAGACACTATGATAAACTCATTTGAATTGAATTGAATTGAATTGAATATAAAGTATTTCCCCTCTAAGACCCGTTCCTTCAGAAATTAAGAGAAAAAAACAACTCCCATTAGTCCAGTGACGTACATTACATGTACATGTTTGCTTGTTTGCTCAAGTATACACAAAAAATTCAAGATTTTTTCAATGCTATAATTTCATTAATTGTTTTTTTTATGAATATGTACCAATCATATAAAAAGGAAAGAATGAAAATAAAAGTGACAAAATAGTGTTGTAATGTCTACAACATTGAACAATCCCGAATTCTAAATTAAAAAGTATAGATCCTTACAGAAGTACAACATATAATAATATTCATGTAAAAGTCGGGTTTGACGTGTTAATAATCAGACTAAAAGGAGTTCCAAAAGACAAGAGATTGCTTCTAGGGCTTAGTAGATTTTTTTTCACTTCAAGGAGGAACTCCCCCTCCTCCCTCGACCCCCTGTAAGCATACACTCCGAAAAGAGATTTGCTACGCCATTGATCACCTCCCCCATTAGAAAACTAAAATCATAACCCCCATCCCCTCCCCCATCCCCTCCCCCATCCCCAAATCTACACAAACATCTATAAGATTGGTCTTTCCGGAACCGCCATTTTCAGTGACATTCTACAGTTGATTGTTGGTTGTAACAGGTTCCAGTGACGGTGTATGGAGATGGTATTATCATGTCCCCGAACTATCCAAACCTGTATCCGCCGAACGTTACCAGAACCTACTCTATCTGGAATGTCAGCCAGAGTGACGGAGACGTCGTGTCTATTTCTTTACAATTCTCGTACTTTGAGACCGAGCAGTGTGCTCCCTGTTCCTGTGACCGTTTGGAGATACTCAGGGGTGGAGTGATCACCCAGACATTTTGTGGAGGTATCTTACCCAACGGAGATGGACTCGTGAAAGGTAAGTGTGAGTCGACTGATTGAAACATATCGGACCGGTTGTTAAAAGCCATCTCCCTTGTATTGAAATTACATTAAAGAAGTACAAGTTAACATACATTTAATTAATACACATGAATTGTTAACCCCTTGTGACAATTCTGACCATGTAATACATATGTAGGTATCATAGAAGGAAGGAAACAGTAATAAAGAGAGCATGAACACTAGCACACAGAATCTTCCCGACTCTAAAATATAACGTTGTACCTTCTCAAAGTATGTTATCAGAATTAACTGTTCAGGGTTCAAATTAATATTTAAGGTATCTTTGGTGTTCATTCTAACTTGGTAAAAGAGCCTACACTGCATCAAATAAGGGAAGGAGTTTCCACCTGCCCACATCTACATAGGTCTGTGTCTGAAACATGATTATTGTAGAGATGATAATTTATGATAACTCTCTTCTTGTAGAAGTTCAAAAAGTTTAAATTGAAATGCTATAAATAAAATGAATAGTGGTGATATTGCAAGTTTGGAATACACTGTCTTCGCTTACTATAAGAAAAAACACAAATCTATTGATTTTTATCTTGTTACCGACAAGTAGAGATGAATAGACTTCAAAAAACGGGGCATTGCTTTAGTACGTTCGTCATTAATTCAACAAAAGACTTGATAAGAAAATAAATAGTAAGTTCGAAGCATACTTGATTTGACCTTCGTGGTTACAACTACGGAACAGAACTCCTTTTTGTCCACAATGTGAGTAGATTTTAGTTTAAACGTATTGTATTTATAATATTGTACATAATGTTTGTATGTTGCTTATTTATTAATGTGGCTAGTCATGGGTTACAACTTCCCTACAACACTAAGTCAATTCCTCCCGGTGAACTGCGTCCACTATCATTCGTCTTATCAGCATTACGAGTTCAAACGTAAATTAGGTTTGCAAATATCATAGGAACGTGAAGGGAAAGCAGAATTTGTTCAAATGATGAGCTCGAGCTCATTGAAGTGTGAACATTTCAAAAGTCTTCGCTAGTTTAATCTTCAGGGTTTTGATATTTTGTGCCAATGACGAGCTGTCAAAATCTGGAACATTTGAGCCAAAACTACAAAACAGACTCCATAAGGAAATTGTTTCTAGCTTCTGAAGCTCCAAGATCGCCAAAGCTACGTACAAACACTCGCAATGATAATATCATGTCATAGGCCGACTGCTGTTATTGTTAGGTCTGATTGAAAATCGATGATTGCGAATCTCTTCCCTGATTTGCTGAGCCATTTGATATTTTCCCAAAACCTTATAGAGATGATGCTCCTATGATTGGTCTGTCCATGTGTTGTGATTGTAGTTGCTTGCATTGAGAACGAAAACCAAGATGGTCAACATGATCAAGACATTTTTATCTTCTTGTCTTCAAAATGTCAAATACAATCGACATACTACTCTATGATTCTAAAGGGTTTCATAATGTCTTTCTTTTTATTTCGATGTTTCTCTCTGTCCATATTGTTAATATTATATCGGCTTTAAATTCCCTATTCACATGTTGTCATATGCGTCAATCAATGCTTTATCCTAGATGTACTGACAACGACATTCCTTCAACATTTCCATCGGTATACTTATGCTATAGGAAATAGGTATGTCCTTCGATAGTAGACGGTCGTTGACAGGGTCGCTATAATACATGCATGTCGGACAATGTCGGTATTGAACGATTTACGAATTACGTTTAGCAAAGGACCAATCTGCCCCTAGAATACGTGATAGATGCAAATAGTAGGATACTACATTTCCGCATCAGCCATGCCACCACCCTAAAAATGTTACTGCAGTCATAAAATCAACAATGCTTTACGTAAATACCGAGGGTCAGAAAACTCATATTTCGTATTCATTTAGAGCTCGCTCTATGACTACTTCCTCTTAGTTGTTACCACGAAAACAATACACCAACAAACCGCAATACTTACCACAATAAAACTCACAATGAAGTATTTTATCTCCACTTTTAGAGTATATCCTTATGTAAAAGTTTTGTCTTGTTCATTTGACCTTTGCACAGAAACACACTACACCATGTTTCAAAGATTCGTACACCAATCCCTTCGGTCTTATGGCAACAAACGCAGATACAGTGTACTGAAAAACATATTTCAAATGTAGGCTGTTTTAACGGAGGTAAACTTTTATTGATGTTTAATGAATATAATAATTTTCGAACCGCCATGACTGCATTGGAACCCATGACATATATTATTGTTGATGTTTCAGTTGGAGATGGAACGGAATCCGTTAGTGTGCGATTTATATCCAACTCCAATGCCATCGTAAAAACAGGATTTTTTGCCAAATATAACATATTTGTCGTACACAGAGGTAGGTATTGTACTGCATTGGTTTATTTAAATCTTGAATTGGCATTCATTATTTGTATGAATGCTGATTAAGTGGTACATGTACGACAATTAAGCTCGTAAATTCTTCTACTTGTCATTTATATTATGCGGTATTTGATCATGTGTCAATGTGTACATACATGGTGGAGAATTCAAAATTATTACATTTATTACATGATCATATTGTAAAATGCATCTTCATTATTGTAAACTCTATCTGTATGGGTTCGCCAAATGCGCTTATAGCTGTTTGCTGTTATGCATTTTCCGCATGTATTCTAATCATAGATTTCTAAAACTACGAAGTGAACGGAGTCTAAGAGCGTGGAAGTTTTATATCTCCATCAAAACAGTGTAATTAACAATGATGACCTGTAAATACATTGAAACAAAACATAACATGAACGTAACTACCCCTCATAAAACGTAGAAAGAACAGAGTCATTGTTGAAAAATACTCAGAAGGTGTACTACGTTCTCTTCCTTCTGTGTTACATAGACACATTGAGAAAACTGAATTCAACATGTAAATATGTTATGTTACCAGCCAGAACGACAACGTCAGTCGCCACCACCACCAAACAGCCTTGTTTAACTGTTGTCTGTCCTACCTGTCAGCTGGGTGAAATATCTACCTACAAGTAAGGTTTTGAGATGTACAATGGAAAGGAGATTAATATGTACATTAACGATTTGTATGTGATGATCAAAGCACTTTTAAAGGTATTTTCTTTTCTAAAAATCATATGATCAAATGCATTACATATATGTCAAAAGCCTCTGCTATGTATCAAAAGTTTTCTGAAAAAACTGAAATCGTTTTTTCCATAATGATGTTTTCAGACAATAAAAAACAATCAAACAAAACAAAAACAAAAACAAACAAAAAACAGAAATTAGCAAGTAAGTTGTCCATCGCCTGCTCAATACTAATTGGCCCTAATGGAATAAGTTTGTTTGGTATTCCATATTGTCCGGTGGCATGTTTGATTCTCCTCTCCAGTAACAGATTACCACAGTGAGGTAAACGGTTTAGTTTTGATCTGTGAACTGATCGTTGATAATGGCCAATAAGTAAGACACTTTACTCACGATTATTTGTTACTCCTTTCACAGGTACTACAACGATCCATGTCCAGCTTTCTGTGTTTGCCAGGCTTCTTCGCTGCCAACAGAACCTGTCCCTATAGGAACGGTGGTTGATCGCTGTAAGGATGTGGATAACGTTATGATCTAGTTTAGTTTAATTCCAAATGTTCCGTTGGCATGTGTATACTATTATAATACTTACAAATATTTTGATTAGATTTACAACACGTTGCTCTTCTCTTTGTTGTCAGAATGATGACAAAAAATATAGGGGGAACTATTCTTGTGTAAACCCAGGCTAGCCAGTAGAATCGCGCTTAGCTTCGTATACCAGGACCCCTGACCAATATTCTTTATTTACGATCAAATACCTTGTCGTCACGGTGATGCAAACCAATTATTTGTATATCATGAAAACAGTCCTAATTTAAAAATCCAACGAATATCATTTTGTTCACTTAAATGAGACTGTGTAGTTTGTTACATGTAATTTTCAAAACAAATGTATGTTGATCTAGTTGATGGAACGCCACTGATTATCACTGTCATAGCAACGCATCAATGATAATATCAAATATAATTGAATACAATTAACACTAAATATATCTGAAAGATCAACCAAAACTTAGATTGAAAGCTAATTTCAAGCAGTATACCTTTCTGAAATGTAGTTTGATTATAGACTACCCAATGGAGAATAACGAGACGTACGTTAATCAGGGCTACATAAGGACACCCAGCATGGCTAACTATCCTGGTCACTACCCTCTAGTCTACACCACCGACATCAGGATCGACCTCGGTCTGGACCATATTTTCAGGGACAAATACGTCAAACTTACGTACGGAATCAGTGTTGTTTAAGTGTTTCGTCTTGTACAGAATGTGTTTTACAAGTGGCGGATCCAGGGGTTTTTTTGGCGTCCAGGAAACTACTCCCCCCTCCCCCACCCTGAAAATTTTCTTTAAAATCATATATTTTCCCCTCAATTTTTCCCCACATGGAAACCCCTCCTGGAAATTTGGAGACCCCACCAAATAGGTCTTTGGATCCGCCACTGCCCAGCCCACTCTAATCCTTAATCCTGATGCACGGACAGTATAATGCTTTGTGTCATAGAAGTTTGATGTTTTAATTTAATTTTCGTAGTACAGTATAGCTTACAATACATTACCTGGATAATTTCACACATGGAAGCATATGTATTGTTTTGATAATAAAAATAAATTACAAATAATTTATCTATAATCGCCTACCATTACTTAGTGATAATTATTGTTTCATCTTTGTTATCAGGTTTCTTCATTTCGACATAGACCACTGTAAATATGGTTATGACGGAAAGACATGCAGATGTGATTATCTTACATTCAACAACGTTCAAGGACTGGTGAACGCACGACTCTGTGATAGTAACAAGATCATACTCAACCAGACATACAACTGTACGGTTACGCCATACAGATTATACCGATGTTGTTAACAAATACAATGTAAAAAGACAATCACTGCAGTATATAACAGACCAAAAATCTTGAATAATATAATCGTATTTTTAATAATTTGTGGAATGATATATATTATTACTGGGTCTGTAATAAGTTTAATTTCACATATATACTCTAACACATACACTGTTTCACGCAAAACATGTTTGTAATTGAGGAAAAGCAGCTCATTTATATAAATGTACATAATTCAGCGCAATTCAATTTCACATGACAGATTTGATATACAAATTGTATAGCACATTGATGATATGGCATGAAAACAATGGCATTAATAAAAAACAATATACTCAAACTGACTTTCGTGCGATCATTATATATTTAAAGTAAGATTACTACAAAAATGTATACGTTAACGCTATTTAGTTATGGATTATTTCAAACCAAACATATATATATATTATAAAGAACCCATCCAGATACATGCTGTATGAAGGCACCTGTATTCTGTTTCAGTCCGACCCGCCAGTAGGTCAGACCGGTACCTTGAGTTAACGTTCACGTCAGACACTTTCCTCGTACTGACTGGATATGTAATAAATTACGAGGTTGAGGAAGGGAACACGCCCACGTGTCAGGGAGTTGACCAGATATGTGACGGTATACAATGTCCTATGGGACATAGATACGACTTCGCGGGGTGTCGCATGTGTGACTGCATCACCACAACAATCGCAACCACCACAGGTAAGTTATTCCACATTTAATGAATACTGTTTGACATGAAATGTTCATTGTATATAAACATTCGAGGTTTTTGTGGTTGCTGTTGAACCACGAAAATAAATACAACAAATTTGAATGACATAAGTTTGTTAATATAGCATATCCACGAAAGTTTTTACAACTTAACGATCTAAATGGCTAAAAGCCAGAAAGGAACATTTTGAGCTATACAGTATCTCTTAATCTCCGTTAAATTGGTGTTTTCACGTTGGTTTTGCAGCGATATTTGAACGCTTATTCACATACCTACCGAACATTTATTTTAACATAATGGATGTCATTTTTGTTGTCGTATTTTTTATAACAAGAGGGGTTTCGCGAACAAAAGATCATTTTGAAAAACACCCACGAACATGAGTATGCGCAAGAAATGAGGTACACTTTATATTTGCTATTTTGACATTATAACACAACAAATTAACAGCATATTCAGATACAGACAAACATATAATTAGCAGATGTAAAGATGTAGATAATCCTGTATATAGACATTGGTGTTAATAGTGAATTGTGCTAACCACTGGGACTTGTAACTTTTAGTTACTAGTAGATACAAACACACGTGAGATATTACTCACTAAAATAACCATATTTATTCTGTCTTCCTTTTAGTTACTACTACCACCCCAGCACCAACAACTCCTGTATGTAAGTAAAGCACTAACTGAAAACGTCAAAATACAATAAGTGTAATCATCTTTTAAAAAAACGAGCCCAACTGCAATGCAATTTAATATTTTCCCTATTAATGAGTTAAATAGTAACAATGGAATATATTTTTAAAGAAACAAAAAAAGTAATTTGTCAAAATAATGTGTGTCCTTTAGCCTAATCTTTCTTTAACGGACTCGCCATCGATGTAGACGTCTTGCTATATCGTGTATAACACGTTATGTCAAGTCTAACATATGTTATCATGTGTGTCATTAAGGCACAATTAGAATGACTGAGTGTAAAAATGATGATGTCATTCATTTGATGATGATGATGATGATGATGATGTAATTGTGGAAACTGAAAACTGAAAAAGTCTAAAATAGTATGTAATCATTGATAGGCGTATTATAATTAGTTAGTCTTCCGGTCGATCGAAATATTTTGACATAATGGAAATTAAAATAATTATAATAGCTATATTTAGAGCATATATCTGAAGGTAAAATTTTGTATCAATATGTAACTTATGTCTGAAGACAGGTGTTCTGAGAGGTTTTGAAGTTACAAGGTATAAACGTAAAATTTTGATTGGATACTGCATATCGGAGAGTTATCATGCACTTGAATTTAAGACCAATCACGACTTTGATTTGATGTTGTTTTTCTTATATTAAGTTATGACAATAAAGAATTAAACATTTGTGAGGTTTTATACATCTGTTTTATCTTTATTTTCAGTGTTTAAGTCAAAGCTTCTGAGTCGTTTGATGGGGCTTATTCACGAAATGACATCTCTATACAACGATATACGACACAGCAGGGTTCTAGACTATGCGTGAATAATATATCAGGTGATATATTTCGCACGTGTATTGAAATGATCAGTGGATAACACACTATTTTTATCCTTTTATTAGCTGTATCAGTGCTCTGATTTATTAATAGATCCCTTTAAAACTTTGAATCGAGTAGAATTTTGTCGTTACTATATAGTTATTTTATAATTTGTGCTTTCGTCTGATTAAAATAAAAACCATTTTTAGGTCTTCAAAAATTGTTTGGACTAATTAAAAATTGTCTAATGACTTTTTTACTTGTTTACATTTTTTTGTACAGTATGTATTGTTTATGAACGGTGCAAATAAATCAATAAGACCCGGTTTCCATTGTTTTATAGACATTTGTTAACGTCTTTAATTAAAAAATAAACAAAGAGGCAATCGAGTGATCGTTTCTACAGCTGACCTTTAGTGTTGTTATGAGATAGATTGACAGGGTGTAAAATGAAAATGAGGATCCCAATTATTTATTGAAATAAAATAAAGCTATAAAAGCCAAGAGAAGTGACAACAAAAATACATTATTTGCAGTGAGTTTTTTCTATTTTTTTAGTCTTAGATGTTTTTATATTTCGTCTTAAAAGTAACCATAAACGGGTACCTTAATTGGAAGGAATCAGTAAACTATATGAGATTATCTGACGATACTATTTCTTATCGAGCATGTGGATACATTTTCCTGTTTTCAATATACTGTAGTGAAATAACATATATCTGAGTTACTAATATGATATTTTCAATTTTTATTGATTAGGATATACAGACTATCTAGTTTCATAAAACATGAGTCACACTCTTGTAAATATAATATATCTAAATTAAAAGTATTCTATATAGTAATAGATGACTCATGCAGTTCTTAGACTGATTTCCAATGAAGTTATTACATTCTTGGAATGATAAAATTTATTCTCGGACGACAGGGGACATGTTGTTTTTTTTCAGTTACTTCCCGAGGTGCCAACTTAACTCTAACAATCCGCCATTTCGTCCCAAATGATACCGGGATACACTAATGATGAAGTAATAATTATGCGGATATCAAATTTCAACGATGCTACAAGATCCGTCCTCTGGCTACGGCATTGATAATAGCCCTGTAAACCGATCCAAACCTTCAAAAGCCTTCCAATGGTTGGGGCGTTTCCGCATCTTATTCGTCAAAAATGCGGGTCGCTTTGGGCCGAGATTTCCCTAGCACTGATATGCGGGCATACATCATCTATTCAATCTGAATGCTTTTAATTAGCCAATAGTATTGTTTTATTCTGGCGAATTTATAGCTGTGTTTATCCTTAATGAATACACCGAGCTGCGAAAAAAACATTTTTTAATATAATGTGTCGATTCAATACACCCGCAAGTTGTTCGGAGAAGCCTATTTGCAGAAATTGATAAAAATTCATTAAATACAATAAGATGCGGGATGGGAGTGTAACCATATGCCATTACATATTTAAAAATAAATTCTCTGAGGATATGAATAAATATGAGATAATGATCAGGGATCTCCCAAAAGGCTATACAAGGACTGCCATCTCACTGATAACAAATAGCCCAGGTCAAGTAAGAAGAGTTATTTCCCAGCGTTTGGGAAAACTCTGTCAAATAATTATATTTCACCAATGATAATTTTATTGACTCCTAACAAAAATCTTTACATATTCCATTAACGTATTTTTTTTATTCCCATTGTCACTCATTTTCCAATTTTCCAATTTCATTACTCAATGTAAATAAAAAGGAAGATCCGAACATTATTTTTTTTAATAATAATAGATTCCCTTCATTGTCGCTCTCATTTCTTTGAAAATAAATCTTTACTTATTATGTTGATACTTGTAATAAGCGAGGACCCCCTTCCTCTATAGATAACACATATTATGCTTTCATTGCATCTTTGCAATGTAAAATGTGCTTTCTTCAAAATTTTTAATTATTAATTAATCACGTTTTTGTGCTGTGCTTACAAATCTGAATGTATTTTATTTTTGTAATATATATATAATGGTTGATATCGCTTTACCGCACATAGGTTCGTTTTAAACAACAAAATATGGTTAATGTCATTGTATCGATTGAATAAACACTGTTATACGTTTGCTATCAATAAAAAATGGAAATTACATGGTATTTAAAAAACATTGTTCAAGTTTTTTCATACATAGATATTTATACTAAACATATATTTAAGTTATCATAAATGTCTCAAACATTCTATTTTAATGATATTTTAATAACGTACCATCAATCATTTATATCTTTACAAATGTAACGAAAAGTTAAATTTGTACCATGGAAGTACCCTTTTTCAGTATATAATCTGTTTATTCTTAACATGATACATGAAAGTCGGGCACTATAATTAGCATGCCCGAGAAAAGTACAGCAAAACTAATCGTGGATCAATTTTGATAACAACGGACGCGTCTCAACACAACCCGATATCAAAAATCAAGTCCGCGGTGTTTTTGTGGCGACATGGTCGACATGCGGGTAGATGTGTTTGTCAGACCTTCCCATTATCTCAAACGAAACTAATAACCAATCAGATCAAACGATTTCTCCTTCAGAAGGGATCGCCAATTTCCAGCATCCGGGTAGTTTTAAATCATATTCTGTTTTCCAAAATAAATACCGTTAAGGTACATCTCGGCCTTATTTTATACCAAATCTTCGAACAAGGACGCACAGACAGCATCAGTATAATGAACAAGACAATGCTCACTTTCACAGAAAATGATTTGCGGTTTGTTTTATATGGACAAGACTTAGGCAGTGGACACGGTCTTAAGGATACTACATGTAAGTAGATATACATATATTCCTGAGAGTACATTCTTTAAACAATGCTACTAATATATATTGCAAAATATTTAGAATAAATGTCATAGGAATACAGGGAAATTTTAATTTTATTTAATAAATAGTTTAAATTTTGAAATCATGCAATGCGCATACCCCGACGTGTATGATAATGAATGTGCAAATGTTTAGATAATCTTTTGAAACAGTCTTCAAAATCTCTCTTAGTTGCAAATGAAAAGTTATATTACTAACATATTCGCAATAGATTAGAAGTTGTTGGTATATGAAAGCTCTCATACGGTGTGATGATGAAGTAATTTTGCTCAACAAAAATAACTACTTAAAAAAATTAGTACTTGTGATTACAATATTTTTTCAGGACACGTTTTTATACAAAGTAAGTAATAAACGTATTACAATCTGAAAGCTGAGCACGAGAACGGAATTTCGTCTGCATTTTTCAAATGCCGCGTAAATTAGATACAAATCAAGCAAAGAATCAACACACAATTCAGTTAATAAATAAAAACACACTGTCAAAGTTTGGGGAGATGACGAGGAAGTATATTGACAAAAACACACTGTCAAAGTTTGGGAGGTGACGAGGAAGTATATTGACAAAAACACACTGTCAAAGTTTGGGGAGATGACGAGGAACTAAATTGACAAAAACAAATATAAACGTTACCATCAGAGACAAAATGAGTATGGGGACATGGTAATTATCGACAATACACTTTTCACTTTGGTAACAAACATACTAACATTGATTGTAGTATAGAAAGGATATACAATATAACTTAATGTACACGAAGTCGTACCTGGAATCTCAAACTTTGAAAAACATCTTTTGTTAATATTTTTTTCTTAAAATTCGGCAGATGCGATGTAGGATATATATTATTGCTTTGGTAAGCACAAGATGAAAATATTAAATATTGATCATTTTGATATAAGTACAAAATAAAGGGATATACTACAGCAGTGGAATTCCAGATGACAAATGTAACAAAAGGATAGTGTTGTATTGTATGAGACAACAATAAAGTCGTCATCAAAGTGGACTATACAAAGCGGATTTATGTTCGTCACGCTTGGATTGTCACCCGTCACTGTAGTCCTAATAATGTCGAGGGGAGGCATCTTTACTTGTCAAATACGCTGATACGATAGCATATCAACGGTCATACATCATGTGTTTTCAAAGCCCTACCCTCACCTCTCTCAGCTACGATTTAAGTGCATTGGCGAGAACATTAAAATTCATGAGTTTTAGAACAAGACGTTTGTCGGGGTAACAGATGTATGAATAGGGAACCCGCATTGCAAGAGTCTTCGGCATATGTCGGCAAGTTCCGGAGCCTTGTCGCAATAGACGGAGTAATTATACGAAAGGAAATCGGTTCTTTATACAAACCGCAGTTCAATGGGGGAAATTACTATAGAGATCATATGTTACTATTTCTTAATTTTATTCATAATCCGCCCAAATGCCATTAACTTCAATTTCCTTATTGATGTACATTTTTCTTATTTATAACCGTAAAGTATTACAGTTCAGAACGGGTAGCATTTAGTTTGCATTAAAATATTGTATTAGTAGACTTTCAATCCATTTCTAGATTACTTGTTTCCTCTCGATTTTCATTTCTCTGTAATATAATTAAATAGTTTAGGTATTTTTTTCAACATTTAACTGAAGCGTTGTTGTTTTTTTTTGTTTTTTTTGTTTTTGTTTTGTTTTTGTTTAATTATTCAATAATCTTGAAAAATATTAACAACTGCCTATATTACTAAGTAAACATTCCTCGTTCTATCAGCTTAATTTTTTTTTTTAATCACAGATCCAACCTACCTGCCTCTCCCGCACCAAGTTGTGATTGCCCAATCAACACTACCAGGCGCTGGACATGGCGTGTTTGCCACATCCCAGATTAAGCCCGGTACTGAGATGGGACCCTACGTGGGGACGATATTACACCAAGGGGATCTCAAAAGTCACATGGATAACACAAAAACATGGGAGGTCAGTTATACGGAATTAACAATCAGCTTCAATCTTACCTTTGATTCTTATTGTACGATGCATTTTCTTTCATTCTTTTTCCCCACTGTATAGATTACCCAATTTAATTTGGTGCAATCAGATGTATGCTTTCATTAAATGTATTTTTACATGTAATGTAGGTATACATGTTGAAAATAAAATCTCTTATTTCTCCGCCTCAATTATCTATTTAATTCAACTGAACGTCCAGATATTTGGTAATATTCATTCTATTCGGGATATATCTTGAGTTTTGTCTTTTGGTGATCTTATGAGTTGTTTTCAAAACACAAGTTTGCCAATGGTACGAAATTAAACTCAATCACTTAAAAAGATAATTCTAACTCATTTTTAAGAGACTTCCATTATCTTTGCCAGGTTTTCGACAAGGACGGACGTGTGTTGTATTTCCTGGACGGCGGGACAAGGAATCCAGCTAGCTGGCTGACCTTTGTCCAATGTGCCCGATCAGAACTCGAACAGAACCTAGAGGTGGTCCAAGCAGGCATGGATATATACTACCGTGCTTTACGGGTAGGTAGTTCTGACAGTATTCACCAATGACACATATCATTTCTCTTTTTGCAGGTTTTATGAACAATTATCATCAAAGATAACATAATACATTGCTTGATGGGTAGGGATCCCTTCACTAATCAACATGAGTGCTCATTTTGTAAACAAAAACGGACATTTGATCCTTGTTTATTTTAGACTGAAAACCTTTTTTTATATACTTGAATTCGCCGTCATCAGTTCTTGCAAACAAAATTGAAAAAAGACAGGGGGGATTGATTTTCATTAACTAGTGTAGGTGATGTTTTTGTAAATGTAATTCTGTGATAAACGACGTGGAACATAATTTCTATCTGATAGGATATTGAACCAGAGGAGGAGTTACTTGTTTGGTACGGCCGGTCTCAAAACCTATATATGGGTATACCAGACCCAGACTCGGATGATCTGAGCAGCATGCAAGGAAACAACAAAGGTAAGTTCATCGTTTCTAAAAGAAGTGAGAACAAAAAATTGAAACAATGCTTCAAACAAGGAAGTGTAATTGTATGGATAAAATATTTATATTCCAAATAAAAATAAATCTTACAGTATGAAGTTATTAATGATAATATGTAGGTTGCCATAAATGCAACTATAAACTAATGAAGCAATGTTTGACTGGGAGCATAGACCACTGTAGACTAAAGAAACATGTATATATATGCTATTGTAATGATATCATTAAATATGCTCCTCATGTCGTTTGATTTCCTGTGTAGTGTTGGAAGCGGATAGACGTTATGAGAGTGAGGAAGCTGACGCCACTACAGGAAAACTTCGCTGTGTGTTATGTAGACGAGGGTTTAATTCCAGAAGTAACCTCCGGTCGCATATGCGCATTCATACCCTTGAGAAACCATTCACGTGCAGATTTTGTAACAGACGATTCAGTCAGTCCTCAACACTACGGAACCACGTTCGATTACACACAGGTTGGTAATCAACTTAATTAAAATTCTATTTGATACTTTTCTGTTACATGTCAATAAAAACTTAACGTTGTGAAGTAAAAGAGTTTGGATGAAATCATTTTTATATACAAAATAAACTATTATAACGCATGATTTTTGTGTGTTTACAGGCGAGAAGCCATACCGATGTCAGATATGTACTAACTCCTATTCCCAGCTGGCTGGTCTGCGTGCACACCAACGGAGCGCACGGCACAGACCAAGTACATCCTAGAATGTTGATGGGTGTGACCAGTAGCAATGTTCAACAAGCGAACTGCGAACTCCCAAAGCATCGATATGTCTTAAATACATCAATGCGTTCAGGAAAAAGGCATTTACATGCATTCCATTGCAAACTAGAAGGAAAACTTGGGAGACTGAAAGAAGCTTCGTGGGAACAAACACTGTGCTTTTAGACAAATATACGCATATGTGTATTTTTGTGCAAAGACAACGATCCTCATCAACAGAAATGTGGCGTATTGGTATAGGTGTTGGCCCGTGTTGTTATTTCGCACAAAGGAAACCTTTCACTACGAGCCAGGAGTATTGCACCAGCTCCAACCACCTTCGTAGGAAATGGATTATATACACTAAACATCTATTTTACAGACTTCATGTGAAAAGCGAGATGACAAAACCGGTTACCGCAAAATATACTACGGTTTCAAATACTGCATGGTTCTGTATATGCAGTATTTCCGCCATAGTGTTATTCTCGCAAATTAAAAGCATTATTTAAAAGTTTTTATCAAGTAACACTGTCAGTACAACTTTCTTATTGGCAAGGCCAGTAGGGGTTGCGTACTATTGCAGTTCTTGAAATGACTTTACTGATTTATCCTGAAAAGTTACAGAAATATGTTTATAGAGAGCAAAGGTAACATACATGCATGTGAAAAGATTTCATATTTTCATAACTTAATAGTTAAAATATATGTTTTTATATAATGAAATGTTATTTTATCATACATGTAATTCCATATGCCCACTTTTGTTGCATTCTATCATTAATAACATAATATATTCTTTATATATTTATTAAACGTTCACTGTGCATTGGTTGTCGTAAAGAAATGATAATTCTGCTAGGATGAAATTCTTATTTCAGTGGGAACTAAAGTAATGTACGTTCTGTTTGTACTTCAAAATGTTTCTGTTAATATTATAGCAGCTTTAAAATCCATAATTTAAGTGTTATCTTTAATAAAACAATAATTAAAAGTTGATATTTTTTTCACTTTTAGAAAGTAATAAAATGATATAATCTTAAAATTTCAATTTTTCACGTATGCAACCAAACTCACCTACCGCTTGCCAACAACTTCTACCTGTCTAAAAATGGCGGGCTCATTATCGGTAACTGACTACACAGAACGCGTCCACGTATGTTGACGTTTTTGCGCGTCGGCAGACGTGAATGCACAAATACAATGTTCGCCCGGCTGAGTTAACATCAAACAAAATACTTTTACAAATATAATGTTACTAGCTAGAAAATAATGACCTCAAAGGAATCTCAGCAATAGAGATGAGATTTTCAATCTGGGCGTTATTGTACCATTATAGACACTGGTGATAGGAGAATGAAATCCATTCAGACCATCACGTAATATCAGGCCAGGATCTTGTGTACATCATATGGCTTTATTATTTCTCCCTATGTTTTATTTGTAGCAGTCTTTACTTATCTGCACACAGTTTGAGTAACAGGTAGTTTTGGACCACGATGGCCAAGTGGTTAATGCGTATGTCATTCTGCTACCTCTAGCCCTCCATCGCTTGCATTGGTCGCGGATTCGAGGCCTACGTATACGTACGAGGGCCAGTCGCCAGGTACTGGCCGTCAGTCGGTGGTTTTTCTCCGAGAACTCTGGCTTTCCTCCACTACCTAAACATGACACGTCCTTATATGACCAAAGTTGTTAATAGGACGTGAAACAAAAATTAAAGTACCAATATTGTAATTCATTGAAATCGTTTTACACCTACGTGGTGATGTTTCTGTATTTTCACGAGTCACCAATTTGAATACGCGCCTATTGAAATACGTGTATCACCAATTTAATAGATGAACTCGCATATTAGAATACGCCGGTATCACGAATTCGTTTTTTGAATAGAAACAATGGTATCGAATACCAAATAAGCATCCTATACTAAACAACATACAATAAAAAGATAATGTTTAAAGGTGAAACATGTTTTTTTTTTATATAAATATAATGTGAAATATAGATACAATGTGACTATATGTCACGTACATGGATGTAAAGTGAATACAAAAATGAACAGCTTCAATATTTATCAATAAGAACCTTTATAGTCAAAAATACAATGGGTTCGTTTTTTTTATTACAGTAAGCATTACATAGAATACATGAGTACATGTAATTGCAAACTCGAAACGGACAACAGATGAAATAAAAGTAGGGACTGTTAGCAATGTTTCAAATCTAACAAGAAAAATCCAAAATAATTTCAATAGGAAGGGGCAACTTTGCCAGCCCCGGTTACATTTCTGTGAATAAAAAGTTAACCAGTACTTTGTTTTGTTTTTGAAACCCTTTTTAGATTGTAAAAGAATTGTATATCTATCAGTAAATTGATTTTCATTGAAGATAAAAAAAAAAAATCCACAATCCCCAAATTCCACAGTTTCAAAAACAAGATTTACTTACATGTCTGCAAACTGTTTGAAATCAGTAATCATTTCTAGTTGTATATGAAATTCCTGTGAATCAATTGGTTTTGGCAAGATTTTGAAACAAATATCTTAAAGTATCGATTTGTGATCGATTTTGATTTTCAAAATAAATTGAGACATTTATGCTTTGGGCACTTACTTATGAAACCTTCGATCTAAAGAGTACGTTTAACTAAGCATTATCGTAAATTGAAACTTGATGCACGAGCTGGTGCAACTGAAAAATTGAGAAAATATGACCTAAATTAAAGATAATGATAAGAATGCACATGTGACATGTATCAATTTAATTCAAAATAATTACGTAAATAATAAGGTAAAGAAAAAGCCTGTGTATTAGAAAAAAAATGTTTTTACTTTTTTAATATTTAAAAACCTAGAAAGGATTCAGACATTTGTTTGCAAATAAGCAGGCTGATTTCAACAAGGTATACAAAAACTATGGACATAATTTCATAGTACACAAGAAATTAAAAAAAAATGGAAAACAAAACAATGTGCTTATGACTAGACTTGCAGTGAGTGCAGACAAATGAACAAAATACAAAAATAAACGTAAGGGAAGTGAACAAACGTAGGTTTATAACCACATGGAATAAAAACGGTGCATACCAAAGTTATGAAAATTCTCGCGAAAACGTGGAAGCAGGAAAGGACTGGCAAAAAATATGTAGTTTATTTTATCCCGTGTTAATTCAATATTCATGAGATACTGAAATCGTAAATCATACATCTGCTTTGACCAGGAGTTCGTTAATTTGCTAATAGTATATGGACAAAAAATTGATATCTGAAACGGTAAAATCAATTTAATACGAATTCTCACAATTAGAACTTCACGAAAAACATCTGCTAACTGCCTGCATGTTGTTAAATAAGGCACGAACCACTTAACATTCTGGTCAGTGGAGGATTATTGGAGGAGTTCCCTCATCATGGAGAAATATCAGGGTCCTCTCTCTAATTTTTCCGTTTAGACCTAAGTTAAAATGTCACAGGCTGATACAGGAATGAAGGTCGAAGGATCAAGAATCTCCCTTAAACAATCCTAACTTATGGGGATGAACACAGAATAAGTATGTAAATCACTAGATATAGTAAATAAATAAAATTTAAAGGTGAAAATTGCTTGAAATAAATGTTGATTTTTTTTCTATTAGGAATTTTGTGCAAAGTCTTTAGAAATTATTGTCTTTCATGAATGATATGATAAAGATGTACCGAGTTCTTGAAATATTCTCACATTTCCAGGTATCCATTTTTTATAACTACCCATTACTACACTCTATATGTCGGTATATTTAGTTGCTGACTATATCTTGTAAACAGGAGAAAGTTATAATCACCCACTAATTAAAAAAAAATGTCTTGGAATTGCTACAAAAATATTGACGTCATGATTAACAAGAGACCCATGGGCCTTAACGGTCACCTGAGTCCTACAGTACAATGTATTATTTTTTGTTGTTGGAATATGAAGTGGAGATATTGATGTCAATCATCCCTACCAAAATTTGAGTAAAACATAATTAAGTGTAACATTAATTATGTCAGGACCAAAAGTAGATCATTCCTGCCAAGTTTCAGTGAAATCAGCCCAGTAAAACTTGACTTTAAGTTTGAAATAGTTTTTCAAAATGGCTGCCATGGCGGCGGCCATATCTGATTTCTGATCGACCCGAAAAATAACAACACATTGTCAGGACATTGAGCTGATCGTTCCTACCAAGTTTCAGTTAAATCAGCCCAGTAGAACTTGGCTTTTTAAGTTTGAAGTAGCTTTTCAAAATGGCTGCCGTGGCGGCTATATTGGATTTCTGATCGACCCGAAAAATAACAACACTTTGTCAGGATCTTAAGTCGATCATTCCTACCAAGTTTCAGTTAAATCGGCCCAGTAGAACTTGAATTAAAGTTTGAAATAGCTTTTCAAAAGGGCTGCCGTGGCGGCCATATTGGAGTTCTGATCGACCCGAAAAATAACAACACTTTTTCAGGATCGTAAGTCGATCATTCCTTCCAAGTTTCAGTTCAATCGGCCCAGTAGAACTTGACGTAAAGTTTGAAATAGTTTTTCAAAATGGCTGCCGTGGCGGCCACATTGGATATCTGATCGACCCGAAAAATAACAACACTATGTCAGGATCATAAGTCGATCATTACTACCAAGTTTCAGTTAAATCGGCCCAGTAGAACTTGACTTTAAGTTTGTAGTAGCTTTTTAAAATGGCTGCCGTGGCGGCCATATTGGATTTCTGATCGACCCGAAAAATTACAACACTTGGTCAGGGAGCTGTCAGTATCATTCCCATGAAGTATCAATGAAATCTTTGACAGTATTTCAGCTAAAGTTGAAAGTGTAAAATGTTAACGGACGACGCACGACGACGCACGAAGACGGATAGCAATGGGTCACTTGAGCTAAAGCTCAGGTGACCTAAAAGGAGACAGTAATACTGAAGTAAAACAGTAGATTTATATTATCTTTGTTGAAAATCCCTGGGGTGGGGTGAGAAGTCAAGCAATGTACGACACAGCATCAATGTCAAGGAAGAGTTATCAGACAAATCAACAGTAAAATATAGGAACAGATATATTTTATACAAGCATTCAAACAAACGTCAAACCCCTTAGCCCACTGTCAAGAAACCACTGTAACATTATAAACATATTTCAAACTTCATTCTCAATCATTCTTTTTAAAATAATACCTCCTAAAGAAATTCATTTACATGCATGTGAACAAACAAAATAATATATTTTATTCTTTACTTGAAACACATGCCCTCTCATCTAATAAAACAAAAACAATAATAAAAGGACCCAATACTTAAAATTTTAAGTTAACTATAAATGCATTTACTTGTTCCAATTAAATCATATACAACATAAAATTTTGTTGCAATGCATTTTTGTTAAGTTTTTTCTTAGAAAAAGATAAGCACAAAATCTATAATAATCAAGTTTCGAACAGCAATGAGAAAATTCTCCTGTCAGAAAAGAAAATTCTGTAAATATTGGCACTGTTTTCAGCACTTTATATTTTTTTTATAAGATTTACACATCAATTCTCAAAAACTGCTTATACACATGTATTTACAATTTGGCATCAATATACTATTATGTAGCTAATTTGTCGTTCTGTATGCATGTAAATAACCATGGTGAAAATATCTATGTTTTATTTAAAGTGGAGTCTCATACTCCTTCCACCATTGTTCGAAGCAAAAATAACTAAATTGTAATATGGTGGATAAAAAAATTGCCAAGATGTCCCATACAACACTCTTTATGGACAGATGGACAACCTAGTGCTGAATGGATGAACGAGACTCGCGGAGTGTAGAAGTAGAGCCTTCTGAGACAGGTAGGCCATCCACATACTTTATACAAAAACACTGATCATCACCTCCGTAAACAAACGCTAAAAAATCAGTTTTACATCAGCTTCCATCATAATTTGAGATGTTGCATAATATTTAATTTTCAATTCAAACTTTTATTGCAATGAACTACGAACACTAAATTATCCCATTTGTGTGTACTTGTATGCAGTAACCACGTGCTACTGTGTATTGTAATAACACTGACATTGTTACTTCTATTGTAATAACACTGACATTGTTACTGTGTATTGAAATAACACTGACATTGTTACTTCTATTGTAATAACACGGACATTGTTACTTCTATTGTAATAACACCGACATTGTTACTTCTATTGTAATAACACCGACATTGTTACTTCTATTGTAATAACACCGACATTGTTACTT
>JAULCA010412115.1:0-11764 GCA_032360845.1 Crassadoma gigantea
TCTGTAATGTCAATCAGTTGATGACATATTTTGATTTTGATGCAATGTACAGTGATTGGAAGAATGCTAACGGAGAGTGTTACCCAAGAGGTCTACAAAAGAATGACTATTCAAAATGTGTTGGTAGCCGTCCAAAGGGTTGAATATTGAGTCAGTAAACGTTGATCATTTTGATTAAATCACCACTAAAATAACTTTGTTTTTAATTTAGGAAAGTGAAATCAATATATTAACGTACATTAGAAAATAATTCGATATTTCAAATAGTCTGACTTTCCTGTATTATTATTTGCTTATTCTTTATATTAGGTTCGCTGATATATAGCATATCGACTTTCTACTTTTGTCTTGCACGTGATCATATCAGATCATTATCAGGTCTATTTAACAGCGTGTTGACCTTGACAAAAGTCTAAAATTGATCAATATCGCACTGTTCAATAGTTTTTGTTTTGGCAAATCAAAACAAAGTATAAGTTTTGTTGAAGGTTCTGATTGAAATGTAGTTCCAATTGACATTTAAAGTATTCGTGTGAAAAGTTTAGTTTAGGAAAATTAAATAGTGTACTTCCAACAGATTGTGATGGATTTTAAGTACTTTTAGGACAATGACATACTATCTCCTTAAATCACAGATTGTTATGTAGGGACAAGATCAAGGAAGATGTCGTATAAGATGTTGTCACATTTACTTCAGTACATTTTTATTGGAAGATTTTTATGAATTCTAGTTTCTCTCTTTCCTTGTCCTAGTGTTTTGCTGTATAGTCACACTAGATATCTTTAATGTCTGGTGGTCGATTCATTCAAGAGTTAGCGACCTTCTTTAAAAAAGATAAGGATTCTATTGAACAGTGATACAGATTATTTTTGGACGAATAACAACATTCAAATTGATGATAAAAGAGTTAATGGAAGGTTTGATCAATCCTACACGTGATCTGAATATGTTTCTGCATTATGTAATGGAAGGGAGGCAATGTAAAGGATATTTGTTTGCTGGGGAACCCCAAACTCCAGAATTTCTAGTTGGAGGCTCTACCGCTGAGCTAAAAGAAAGTTCCTTCGAGCCGAAGCTAATGACTTTGACTAATTATGACTTTCACACTAGACATAGGACAATGCACATCCTGATAGCACTTTTATCATCTCATCAAGTCTTTCACCTTCAATTATCATCTTATCAAGTCTTTCACCTTCAAAGACAACTGCAAGCCAGGTTCATTTACTTCACACAAGGGGTTCTGCATTACCTGAAATTTGAAAGATCAACGACACCAATTTTATAACAGGAAGGAGACAAAAGAATATGCACGTTCGCTGGGGATGAAAACCGCGACCTCAGACCTTCTCGTTTGAAGCTGTTCCGATGAGATAAAGAGATGTTCCTGCAGCTGAAGCTTGTTAAGAGACTTTGAAGCTATGTACAATGTACATGCTATACAACTACTATTCTCTAGCGTGTCAGTTCACAGAAATCTACAAACATCTAACAGAAGTGTAGAATTATCTTTTTATTTTGACGGGTTTCACTAGGGCATTCAAAATACTGTCACAAAAAAATGAAGAATCTGATAATTATTTCTGCATTAGCGAGAACAAGGTCTTAGTTAAATGATTTTGATATACAAACCAGTCAAGTGGCTCAAAAACTATTGTAAATATGTGAACAAAACTGTATAAAGATATTTAAATGAAAATTACACTTTGACTTGCAGAAAAAAGTGCGGGGACCTTGGAAAATGTTTTTGAGTTTTGCTTTGTGCCAAAACATTTTTTAAAGTAAAATGGTAAGCAAACTTGTGGAAAGTTATATGAAAACTACACTGTTAAATGCATGTATGACAAACGTATTGCTATGCATTTATGGTCGTGTATTAATTAATACATATTGTACATTTGTATGTGACAACATTTGAGACCATTTGTATTGATGATTTAGACTCATAGTTCATATACAACAGATCTCTCCGTAAAGAAGAACTAATTGTCAGCCAATGATGTTTTGCATTTGCTATATTTTCCATCATAGTTAAGACTTCTTTTTGAAAGAACCGACATTGATATCTTTGGTTCAACAAGGTTCAATTTTACATAAATGAAAGTAACAGTGGTCGGAAAATGCGTTTGACTTGGCTTAGTATAGCTGTACGATTTTATTTGATATAGTTGGAAGTAGATGAGCGAGTCTTATTGCAGAAACAGGGATACCTCATTAAAACTCTTCTCGTTAAGTAAAGGTTAAAATGATAATTTTATTTACTTACTTAGGAATGAAAGTCTGTTTTTTATTAATTGATCGGTTTACAGCCAACAATGATTATTCTAATTGACATGGACTAGGTTGCATTTACTTAAAATAATAAAAACAAACCTTATTACAGATCTATTGATTGAGTGTATAGATTTTTTCAACGAGTTGATTTTTAAGCGGGTTCCTTTACTTTATTTTCTCGAACACTTAAACCTAATAATAACTATGAATATATAGTATAATTCTGTTGAAATAAAGCGATATATCACTGTATTGTCACGACAACTCCCAACAAGGATTAGTGAAGGAGATATAATAATCGCTGTAACATTCTGATAATTTATATAACATTAAAAAAAACCAAGGATTTGCGAAAATTGTTCACAATGCGAATAATGAGTTAGAGAATGCCACTAGAATATGAGCAACAGTGTGTTTTCTTCTCACAGTATAGTGCAGCAGCAGTCAGCATTTGTCACCTCCCTATTGTGCCTTGCAATAATTTCTTTTGCTATCTCCATTTTCAGATCAAGTCTTCTCTTCATTACCAATATTGGTATTAGATAGTGATCCATCAGCCATTCCATTTTATAACACATAATTCGTTTTACACGCGTTTGCGTTCCGCCAACCATGATGTTGTCTGCCACGATCAGCTGTCGATCTACCGAGGACAACTCAAAAAACTTGTTCCTTGAATCCCCACAGATTTCCTCGTTGTGAAACAAACACTTGTCTGCCAAAAACTCCGGAGAAAAATTCAAGCAGAAAATTGTCAGTTTATCTATTTCGCGCTCTGTTAGAATGAAATATCTCTCGAAATCTGTCAGTCTTTTAAAATCCTCGTCCTGATCATACAGGTTGATGAGGTCGCAAATACATTTCGCATAAAACATTAGTTTTGCTCGGACGTCATTCGGCACGCGCACTGAGGATCCCACATCACAAACGCCAACTTCGTGTCTTGTCATAACGGCAGCCATACTCGATTTCTTCTTAAATCATTGAAATCTATCTTATCGTTTTCGTAATGTCAGTAACCCATCTACTCAATAAATGACACAGTTTTCGTTTGACTGAAGTGTCTTGTACAAATGAACCTTTATATCGTTCATTAAATGTTAGTTTGAAAATTTGCATTACCACAAACGTCAAAGAACTCCGGGAGATCCTGTCCACTCATTCATATAAAAAATCCAGAGAGTAATGCTCGACAATATAACATGTCCTTTTCTCTCAGGTTGAGGTAAGGTGTATGTTCCTAACTTCCTGGTATGGGTAGGTATGTGTAACAAATCGATATAGATAGCGCCATTTCTGTGACGGACAAGCTGCTCCACACACAAAAAATATACCAGGTACTGCCCTATCAAACGCTTTTCAATTCTTTTTTAACCAAAAAAAAGTTTACATGACATTGTCATGATAAGCTATAACAATATTTTTTCAATCACTGTTATAAATGGTTACGAAATGTATTACGATGTGTACTTGCGAGTGCTCTTCGGTATACAGCACCATATATTTACACAATAAATGTCTGTGTTTTTATCGCATACAAGTTGACTGCAGGTGATAGGTGAACACTATGGGGTTTTATTTCGATATATTTACGACCATGTTCCGCAGCGATAATACGTATGTGTAAATTGATTATTGCTTACTGATACAAAACAGTAGATTAATGCTTATACATCGGTTGTATTGCTTCTTGCTGTAAAATTTTAATCTTAATGTTTCACTAGTAGTATAATACGTGCATTATACATACAACGATTGTTTGAAGTCAATTGACAAGTTGGGTACATGTTCAATTATGTATATATATTTTTTTTATTTATAATGGTAAAATGGTTTTTTTTAATTCTTCAGCAGCAAAATTCTATGTGTATATAAACATTAATCTTTCTAAGGTATGCATATGTACATATAGAGTTAATATAGTGGAAGTTGTCAGGGTTGAGGAGCCCTGGGTTCAACCCCCGGACAATAAATTGTCCTCTCGCAGGAGGTCTTTCTCACGCCATACACAGACAGATATATTTCGTATATAAACGGACTTGTCCGCTTCCGTTCGACACTCACAGTCCTCTAAGATGAGGTAGAAAAAAAAGGCACATGCATTATTGTGAATGAAAATGAGACACATTCAATATCAAAACAAGTTGCAATATCATTCGTAATAATTACATACTTAGTATTTAATAATATCTAAAACAACTCGTATCGTGTATCGTCTAACAGGTTTTATATCACAAATGTACATATACATCGTACATCCATAATTAAGGCATGCATAACGTAATCATTTACATAAATTATTATTATTTAAAATATATAAATGACAAGGCAATGAATAATATCAAAAACAAATAAATGATTCAATCCGGAAAGTATTACATCCCTTTGCACTCAATGGGCTATGTAATCAACATCGATAGAATGCTACCAGAGTGGATTTACCCAAGGTATTTACGTTAGAATGTCTATTCAAAAATTGATTATTCGTCGTCCACAGTTCCGGATATTCGTGACACCAATTATAAACGAATGACAAATGTTTATGACTCCAATCTCAATGTTGAATGTTACTGACGTTGACGTCAGTTCCGGATCATGACAAATTTCTTATGCATTCCAACAGAACTAAGTTTGGTGAAGCTTCTGTCATTGCCGAATGTTCTTCATTGACGTATATTTGTGAGTGAAGTCCGTCGTGAAGGCCCTCCTTGGAACCTAGTGTTTGCAATGGGATTGCTATCGTCCATCAATACACTAGGCTGGTTGAAACGAGGTGGACGATTTAATCCTCGTTCACTTGCCATTGAAGAGATTGCATCCCAATCAAAATCTTCTTGGCGTTTTCTTCGTCGTTTTGTTGGTAGATCAATAGAAAATATGTCCGTTTCATTCTCAAAAAGTGTATTCAAGCTTTTGCTCTTACGCATAGTTGTTTTAGGAATAATTTCCTTTGTTTGCATGTCTTTTGGTTTTCCTTCCAATAGGTCCCATGTAGGTTCGTTTTTACGAGGCTCTCTCGCCTTCGTGAAGTGTTGTTTTGCCATCATGGCAGAGACACTTGCTGCAAACTTAGATTTAGGTTCTCTTTTATCTTGTCCAATCCCTTTGTTCAAGTTTCCTCCCGTTACATTCCAATCTGCTTTCAAGTTGGGCATCGTATATTCCTTCGATACTGCCAAAGTAGCAGCTGCCTTCCAGTTTTTACGACCTCTTGCTTTCATGCCAACTTCTTCGGGAGGTATTCCATCGCTGTTTACCGGGATTGTTGGCGGTTTGTTTTGATTTGCAGCTATAGGATAACTATCCTTGCCTGTGTTTATTTCATTTGTTTGATTGATTGCTGTTGATGCAGTCATTGCAGTCAACGCAATAACACCAGCAGAATGGTAAGAGGAATCATTTCTGATTGGTTGATTATATCCCGACTGGTTTTGATTTGAATCTAAGATGTGTTCAGGTTTCCGGTCGGCGTGCTGCGAGTCAATCGTAGATGGAGTAGTCGTTTGCATACCATTATTTTCGGAGCCACTTGAATGATGGAACGTTGATTGATTATCACCAATATGTGTTGGGTTATATCCATTAGTGTTGGATACCGCTCCTCCATTTGACACGGTGTTATGTGGAGATTCATTTGGGTAATTTGAAGTGTACCGTTCGGGTTCAGCTAGTCCATCAGTTCTAATATTGTTACTGGTGTTTCGATCTTTGTGCAACGACACAGGTATAACGGCTGTAGGAACACCAGATGTCCCAGTAGTCTGATGTTGGTTGTTATTTAGGTTTTGTTGGTTCAAGAACTGGCCATCATTTGAAGTTGTCTGGCTCGGTAATGAACTTGAGTTACTTTTGGGGAAAAGGCTTCCTGACAATAAAGCCATCACCGCTATATTTTTTTCTTTCTTCTTTGCCTTTCGTTCTGTCTTCCTTTCCTCTCGTGTTTTCTTTGAGTCCAAAGGAACGTCACTAGACGCATCGTCAGAACGCCCACCATTAGCATTTGACAATCGTTCTTCATATTTTGTAATTCCATTTGCAGATATATTTACACCCGTCACTTTACTTGTTTCAACTGCTGTATTGCTTGATGCAAACAAGGCAGACACTGCAGCATTCCTTTTCTCTGCTGTCTTCTTGGTCAAAAGAACAGATACTGAAATTTTTGCTTTTGTGATGTTGCTCGAACCATCATAGTTTTTGCCAAAGATGCTTTGGTTTTGATCACTCTGGCCCCGGCTAGCATATTCAGCAAAAGTAACCTTGGGTTTAGTTGTGCCGTATTTTGCATCCATATACGATTCTACGGCTTTGGTTTCCATCGGTAAATTTTTCTCTGTGACATTTTGGTTTGTTCGTGTTCCTTGATTTTGGGTTATTTGTGTTCCAGATATGGCGCCTGCTTGAACATTAGTAATAGTTCTGTTTTCATTGGACATTCGGTTATTTGTCGTAGACGAGACAAGTGTATTGTTAATCTTTTCATCATTACGCTCATTGTTAGATTGTTCCGGCTTCGCTTCTAATGCAGCTGCAACCAGTATCGGTGGCTTCGTTGTATTCTCGTCAGGAACTTCAATGTTCTCATTTGGCTTGTTTATTGAGTCTGTTTTATTTTGATTTGCTGTAATTTTTTTTACTTTTCCCTTTTTAGATATTTTAATTGCATTTTTAGTATTTTGTTTACGGTTTTTTTCTGAACGTTTCATGACAAAGCAGCAGCTTCTTTTCTTTTTTATAATATTTTGATCGTTCTTGGATTTCGCTTTGCGTTTCGATCCGTTTACTCTAGCTTTTCCTGATTTAGAAGCATGTACACCTGTCACTGATGCAGCGGCTCTTCCCGCCGCAGTCACCGTGTAATTATTTGCTGCATCTTCATCATCATCACTGTCGTAGAAGTCCTCGTCGTCTGAATCGTAATTGCTTTCTTCTTCTTCTTCGCGCATTTGTTTCTTTTTGCAACATGCTTCACATCCAATACACTTTATCTTGCACAGAAAACAAGCTTTGCACTTTTCGTTGTCTTTTGATTTTCTTGATGTATTCCGTTGCCCTGATCGCGGACGGGGAATTTTTGCAACTTTTCGGCCGCGTTTCCCTTCTGTTCTCTCAGCAGTATTGGTACCAATAATTGCAATTGCTCCTTTATTATCTGGGCTTTTGAGGGAATCAGAGTCATAAATTTCCTCCTCACTATACTCATCATCAGAATCGTAGAAATGCTCGTCGTCACTTTCATAACCAAAGCAACAACACACCACTTGATTGCTACTTGTGTCTTTTCCAGTGGGTGTTTTATTGTCATTCTGCTTTTTGTCTATGAAGTGTTTGTTACTTTTAGGTCGACCTAATACGGATTTAACCCTCTTTTGAATACCGGCAGTCGGTGGCACTATTCCGTTTTTATTGTCTAAATTATTTGGACATCTTCTAATTTCTTCATCGTCATCATCATAATCCCATTCCTCCTCATAATCTGAATCTTCAATATCATCACTGTCTGATGGAATTATACAACCTGCACAACATGAATTTCCTTTGTTTCTCTTTTCTCCTTTATTCTTTTCTTTCATTTCTTTATTGTTTGGTTCTCTGTTTTGGTGTTCTTCGCTCTTCTTTGCTTTCATTTCTTTACTTTTTGGTACTTTAGCATTTGCTGGACCTAGTTGTGTTTTCGGTTTTTCGTTTGAAGTTTCCCTATTTTTATCGTTTAATATATCTTTGTTAATATTTTCGTCACAACTAGACGTGTGTTGAAATACAGTCGCAACTGCATGGCCTCTTTTCGCCGCCGTGCCCCTTTCTTTTGGATTTTCATCGTCCTCGCTTTCTTCATCATCGGAGTCGTAATAATATTCATCATCCAAAGAGTCACAACAACAGCAACAATAGGTGCAGAGAAAAGTGCATCCTTTTTCCGCGTTTTCGTCGTTATCATTATTATGAGGAGAGTGGCGTTCAGCACATGTAGATCTCCTAGCAACTGACGTGTTTCGGTCGGCACCAGCTTGTCTAGTTTTACTTCTGGTCGGTCCGCGCTCATCTTCAATGTGATGTCTATCATTGCTATGCGAAGGGAAAACACCTTCACCATCTTTAGTGAGACTCCTTGGTTCGGCATGAGACTCGAGCCTAGGTCGCTGTTGTCTTGGGTTGTCGTTGATGTTCTGAAAACATGAGAAGTGTTTCACTAAATTATATCTCCGATAAACTTCTCCCAAAAATAAAAACAAATTGCCATGGATTATGCTTTTTTTATTTTCTCCGAAATAGAATCACAATAAATGTATCTAAATATATATTTTCCTATGAATATTTAACGCTGAAATTTGACATATTTAAACAAAAGAAGCTCATATCTACCTGTTTGGAATAATAGATGTTGCCATCGAATTCATCATATTCGTCGTCATCGTCATACTCATACTGTTGTTGTTGATGACGGCGTTTCCTACGTCGTCGCTGTCGAGCCTCGTTCTTCCTTTCGTAGCACAAGTAGCACTGCTTACACAGCCAACACGAGCAGAAACCTACGAAGATGCCGACTACGCCTATCCCAGCTATTATTGCAATGACGAAATACAGGGGAACGGAACCGAACATGGCTCATCTGAAATACATCATAACGTTCAGCTTTAATGTTAACTAAATAATTAGTGACAAGGTTTAATGTATCAGGTACATAATAATTATCATTTTAGATTGCTGTATACCAGATTGAACATTGGAAGTTTTGATCCATACGTGCTACTAGTACTGTGTACATAATGCAGGATATTGAACATTTCAATCAGTGTATTGTATACAGGATATAAGAATATGGACCTCTCCATCAGTGTACTTATACAGGATATAGAACATTGATCGTTTCCAATAGCACATTACTTATGGGGATATAGAATACTAATATATATATACACCCTACGAAATGTATTTCATATTGTGGCAATTGATTATGTATTTATTTGATTCTGTCTGAATAAAGTTATAAGACAAACGTTACAAAATACGTTACTTTTATCTGTAGGCCCAAAGTAGTTTATGATTCTTGTGTTCAAGGACAAAGTTGTAAATCTCAAGCAATGTTTTGTCTATGGGAAATCTTAGACTTGAGAAAATCTCAAGAGTTGAGATGTTTTATACAAGTGGGGCCTGGCTATGTACACTGTATATGTGTTAGCTGTAAATTGATATTACTTATAGGATATCGGTTATATCCTATTTAATCGTAGTATACTGAATTATATCAGCCAACATAGTCTAAAGGCTAAATGAGGTAAAGCGATTGTCGACGTTGGGCTAATCTACTTTTATATCATAATACACATTAAGAATTTTTGGTGAACCAAGATACCAAATGAAAACGACTGGAATATCTTGGGAAGACTTTTATCTATTTCTAAAAATATAATTATATTGTCATCTTTTAAGTGCTTCATTTGTTGTTTTAAAGTAACCGATGTATAATTACAATTGTTGAATAATTTAAAATAAAAAAATATAGTTATTTAGGAAGAAAGTTCATTGTTATATACAGTTGTGTGACCGCACAACGCACCAAAAATAGCGTGCGCACACCGTGCATACATCGTTCACACACCGTCCGCACATCGTCCACACATTGTGCGCTCAACTGTGCGATTTGACAATCGTTCGCCCCGTTGTGCGCTTCTCTCGCACAACTGTGCGATTAGGTAAAATTTGTAGATCAATATTACGGAATGACAAAAATACGGAATGCTCGTATGCAATAATGTACATTGTATATATTATTGCAATGTCTCATCACAATAATCAAGATTATGTACAATTTCACAATGCGTGTTACACAGTATTACAGCGACCGTTCGGCTGTCAAGAATGGGTTTGGCTGCAAGGTAACAGAACAGGTAAATAATAATTTGATGAGTGACCGGAGTTTTACCTGGCCTGTGCCTGACACATGATATGCGATACCGTATGACCGTGATGAGTAGTATTTGTTATTTGCGTTTGTTTGCCTATAACTCCCCTTCACCTGGGTTTTCACACCCCCGGCCTTACCCGACCGGTTACGTAAGTGCCCCGGGCTGGGGAAACTACGATCCAGGTACACGTATAAAGTGGTTATGTTTACCTGTATACGTCCCGGGACTATGTTGTAATTTTACATGTGTCGATTAAGATTGTCTAAAAACACCGAAAACACAATTTCTAAATATAAGAATTTATAGACAAAAAGATATGCTTATAGATGTAGCTAGATTATGGAAACAGACATACACATCAAGTTTATATGTTTAAACGAGAAACCGTATATAATGTTAAGGCATTCCTAAATTTACACCAACCACGATTGTCATCGCACAACGTTCGTCTATCGTGCGCACAGATGTGTGCAAGCAATGATCGTCCAGCTTTTAATCGTGCACACATCGTTCACACACCGTTCACACACCGTATGCGTGCACACATCGTGCGCACACCGCAAATCGTGTAACGCTGTGCGATCCCACAACTGTATTATGAACCTATAGATCAGCTAGTACATTTTGTTAAGTTTCAACAAGATAAGTATTTCGCTTAATTTATCCTACTTTTAGCGTGATTAGTTTTCTTTTAATCTTCCTTTCGATTCGAAAGACATAGCGGTATAGGGGAACAAACATAGATAAATTCAGAAAGCTTTATATCAGTAAAAATAATAATTATGACCTCATGTAAAATTTTATAGAAAAACCTTAAATAACAGCGCAGAACCCAGAGAATTCACCTATAGCATAAGAAACAAGTATATGTATATTGATTATAATGTCCCACAAAATAACAGTGAGAACCCGGTTATGTTCACTGCCATCCCCACTAAGTAACACAGGAATAATGAAATATTCACGAGACCGTGTCGACTAACGTACACGATAAAGAACACCGCCATGTCCTACTTAATCATAGTAATACGATGTTATATTCATCAGGCCGTTAAGACTAACTTTCAACTGAAAATTCACGTTAATATTCATTACAGACCCTTACTAAATATCGATAACGGACAACCACAGATTCCACTTACCGCCTGGCTATGTTACATAATATCTATTATTGTAACTTACCTACCTGTAATCACTGTACTTTGTTAGGAAATGTGTCCAGTTTTATACTGAATGGAACAACACGAATCAGTCTGACTGTCCTGCGTCAAGTTATATCCTCCATGTTGTTGAGTAACGTCTCGAGGTATGTCACTAGTGTACATTGATGTCGGTCAGTATGCTAAATCTTAATAAGATAATCTTGTATAATCCGGTTTTATAATACTTGTAATTCAAGTATTTGTTCAGCCTTGTTAGAACATATGTAACAAACTATCCAATATAAAAAGACGTGAACATAAATCTATATAGAAGATATTCCCATACTAACTTTTTAATTTGAAAGATGCTATCCAGAGGATAAAAACAATCCTAAAAGACGCGAAGCGCGAATGTGCCACTTGTATAGTTTACGACGCGA
>JAULCA010412337.1:0-11763 GCA_032360845.1 Crassadoma gigantea
TGTGGATGTGTCATCAGGCACCATATAGCTTATGTGTTATACCTATTGACCTCTAAACATAGGCCTATTTACTAGACAAAAGTATCCATGCATTTTACATGCAGACCACGTGTACAATCTTCCATAGAGTGTTCAAAGTCCATGATCTGACTAAGCTCAGTTTCTATGTTTGAAGAGATAAACCAGTCAGAAACAGATTCTGGTCAAATATTACACACATTTCTCATTTTCTGATATTTGAAAGATATTATCTCATAAGTGTAATTTTCTAAAAGCATAGTATTCAGCGTTTATGCAGTGCACCTATCACGATTATGTTCCAGATTGTGGCTAGGTGACATTATATTTATATTATCTGTACTAAATCACTGATATGTTAGCACGTGTTTGATCTACAGTCACGCCTCTCGTCTTACGCCGAGGGAGTCATATTTTAGAACCTGGCCGCACTGTGTTAAAGGTATTGACAACACATTAATGTCCTACTGTATGTTGATGGTAACTTCGATGAACTGAGCATTAACCTAGAAACTAGCCCGTTCATTTAGTACATTGATAGTAGTAACCTAGGAAGCAATATGGCATTCTCATTATATGAACAGTGCAGCAACATTATCCAATTAGAGCATATGGGTATATTTTATTAAAAATATGACCAATTAAGTTATATATATATATATATAATATATTAATGAACGAAAACGGAATTACACAAGATAGCAAACAGTAGTTCTACAGAAAAAATCATGACTCGAAAAAAACAAATTTGCTTTTGTGAACAAAAACATATGTCTTCCCTTATTAGCCAATATGCATACATGTATATGGAAGGACAGAAAGGTCACATCAAGATTAAGGGCACGATATCAAATTTCAGTGTAAAATATTCGGCTTTCCAAAGATACATGAATATGGTAATTTTGGTCATCGTAGTTGAAATAACACGGAACTTATTCTCCGGACAAACTTTGGTTTTTAAAATATTATAACTCTGTATAAAGTGGGACACGATACCTAATCATAATCCACTGCACATTAACTGTTGATGATGCAATTGTACTTCTCTTGATCAGGATATTTTTAACGGTTGACATTTACGGGCCGGTCAAGAATTTACTGAAAATGTTGCACTTACTTGACATTTGACCTTGAGGTGAAGTTCAAAGTGACCTCAGTCTAGTGCACTGCACACATTCTGTGGGTGATATAGGCAAACTTTAAGTTTCATTCAAATATCTTTCACGGTTTTAAGTGTATGGCCAGGACAAAGTGCGACTACAAGAACCAGAAGAAGAGGAACAAGAAGAAAAACCAGTACTAATACAATATGTCTCCCTTCAGGGGGGTTCTCACTGCTCCGATATGAGGTTGGCAAAAACAGAACAAGTTTTTATTAAACCTTCATATTATGCTCAGACTTTGATAATTTGTTGATTAAACAAATTCTTTGTTCTAGTCAAGTTAATGCACATACTAATTTTTTGTTTACTCAGTCGCATGGTTGCAATGACCTATACGAAATTAGGTTTTGGTACATAATTATTTCGGAAACAGCTGTATGATGCAGTGCAATTCGTTTTTAGAATACTGTATCTATTCTCAAAATATATAATGTGTAATCACGTTTTTGTGACGAACATTCATTTTGAATTAAAATTGTTTCTATGAATACGGTAAACGATGTTAGTTTGTATTTTGAAGCTGTTATTTTTTGCATTCTCTTCCGTTATACTGTCCCATTCACATTACATGTAACATGTTACGTATGGTTTATAAACCTTTTTTCGATGTTTAATTCAAATGAAATTCGCTCTTGGTGACTTGTGCAGACATAACGTGAATCCATATGTGCAGTTAATTGTTGCTTTGAATATGCCCTTAGTGAGTTTTTGTGATAATGTGATCAATATCAAAACAAACAGAGCTTTTCATAGGGAATACAAGTTATAATTAAACTGAATGCTAATGACATACATGTGTAGGATGATCGAATTTCTTTAGAACAGACAGATACTTACAATACGATTGTACCCAAATTAATCTATTACAGTACTTAACGTGTATCCATGTAAGTCAATTAATACATGTACAATTGTTTTTATCATTGAAATCTTTCCCAAAACATTTGTCTGTGACTTTGTTTAACGATCAAAATATTTATATATTGTTGTTACTCCTAATCATCTATTTAAGAGGACATCGTAGTTTGTCCTAAGCAAGAAGTAGATTGAGTTCACGATGATAACACAGTGTTTACTCCTGAATATTAATCCCCGTGCTGACATAAACATGGATGTTTTCAACACGTACTGCAAACAGCATCATCTCTATAGCCTGTTCGGCCTGGAAACGGAGAAATTGGGTTACAAATTATACAACAAGAAGAAAATATATGTAATGATACCTGAACATTGTAGCCTAAGGTTTCATATATAACCTTAACTAATTTCTAAAAATAGAAATTCTAAATCGTAAAAGCGATCGTTTGGAATGAAAAAATAGTAATGGCAAGTTACATGGAACCTATTCGAAGTTAAGCAATGTCAGGTGAAACGTTTTCATAAGGTTGAATTGATAGATAGTTACGAAACCCGAAATGGGTAGAGTGCTACATTGCGAAAGTAGATTGACCCGTATGACACTGAGGTCAATTTATGATAAACAGAGAGCCCTGTGTGAGATCAATGATAACACAAGGTTTCCTAAGTCCCCCACAAAGCCTTAAAATATAGGTGAAGTAGTAAGAAAGATAAGAACACGGCTACGTGACCGCATTTGACCTATGTTTGCATTTCAAGGACAGTAACACTAAATTTTAAATTCAGTACACTTGTTCCAAAAAAAAGTAAAATAACCTCAAATCTATTGCTAGAGGGCACGGCATTCTAATGGTAGGACGCCGGGCTCGTGACCCAAGGGTTGCGGGTTCAAGTCACGGCACGGCAGTATGTTGTATCTTTGACCAAGATACTTTACTCCGCTTGTTCCAGTCTACTCAGCTATAATATTTTGTGAACCGCTTTAAGACGACCTACGAACTAGGTTATGATAAAGCAGTATATAAGAAACTAGAGTTATTATTATTTTTAGTAGCAGTATGTAATTAACGATTTCAACTAAATCTCCTTAATTTTTATTGGTGGGTAGAGGCTTACGAAACATTGACATTTTGTTGTATCTTGTATATCTTGAATACTGTAAAAACACATTTTTTTCAAAGATTGTTTCAAACCTTTTTGACGGCAAACCTCTTGTTGTCAAGATGTCAGGTGAGAGACACTATTATCTGTTGCATATCATTCAGGACTCAAAAACAATTAAATCGTGTGTTTTGTCGGAGCAAATAATTATGAAATCATGAAATAATTTGCAAACCATCGTTAAGAAACATATTTTGAAAATTATTTCAGTCCATCCAAGCTCTGTGGTCGAAATATTAACCTCAAACACAGGGCTACGTGTAAAAAGTTACCACATAACGTTTGTTATCCTAGTTCATCAAGGTATGTAGGCATATTGCAAATGTCGAGATTATTTTCCAAATAATTTTAGCTACAAAGATGAATTTGGAGTATTTTTCCAAATGCTAATGCTCTCAATAATGTGTTCGGTATTTGTTGTTTAGGATGAATAAGTGTTGTTGTATTGATGCGATTGCACTATCTTGCATTCACAGCAAAAGGTAGGTAATATATTAACTAATTAATTTTAAAAAGGGTTGTTTTTTCTGTTGAACTTAGAGATCTGATCCCTGATAATGTTCTAATTGTAAATATTATTGGTATTAAACTTTTACTAACAAATGTGACAGCTGTTTCATATACTTTTCGCACAAAACTTCAAACTGAAAATTTTCCGATGAAAAATATACGACAGAAATCACAATAATATAGATGATGAGATGCAAAATATTCACTACAATTCAGCAAACAGAATCAAACTGACGTGTAATGGGGTTGACAAGAATTAAATAATAATACAATCAACTTAGTTTTCTAATAACGCTTCATTTAGGTAAATAAGTCTATGATAACCTGGTACCGTTACAGCACACCCGGATTTCTTCAAATTTTCTGATGAAAGAATGGAAATAAAAATGTATTTAAATAAATATTGCAATCATGATATTTAGTACATTATCATAAACAGAATCAAACTGTCATATGTTGCGCTCACAACAACTTAATCATAAATTATTTTAGTGTGGTCGGGTTTTGCAGTGGATAGCGCACTTGCCTTTCACCAAGACCCCCCGCGCTAACACCCAGGCCAACAAGAGTGATTGATTTAAGTTGAATAACTTGTTTCATAATTGTTGTAGAATAAATAAAGTTTGATATATTCCACTTATTGTTTTTCTATAGGTCACTCAGTCCATGGGGTTATGCTAGCGTGACAGCGTTTCTAATGCATATGTTATGTTAACCTTTCTTAGTGATTGATGTGTTTGCTCTGAATTATATAAATCTGATGTATGCGAAACTTATCTATCTACGCTGTCAGTTCCAATACACATGTCCTTGAGTATTCAATAAATACTAATATGTGAGTTCTTATCTCAATACCCTGTTTACACAATCACAGACCACGTGACAAAAATCTGAGCTGTTTTCCCTATATATGGCCGGTCACCATAGAACCATTTTACAAGCCCTGCTGATTCCCAAGGTATCAAGGTGAGTTTTACAGACGGATTTCGAGCACTGAGTTTAATATGAATATATTTTTCAAAGAGTATCCAATTTTAAATATTTCTCGAACGAAAGGTTTTAATAGGATTCTTTCGAAAACAAGTTCTAAATATTGCTAGTTTGATATGTCAAAGTTATTGATACAATATTAAATTGTTGTGACAAAAAAAATTAAAATGTCAGTGCTTAAGCGAATAGCGATCTAAATATACATTTAACTAATTTAAACATGGTCACTTCAATCAGTTTCAATTGGAAAAAGTCCTGGTTATCGGAAACATTTTTGTTGTTAGGGTCGTATAATTAATCTACGGAACTGGATATATTAGGAATGTGCGATTTAAACATATAATTACATCATATTTCACAACATGCGCCATAAATTTATAACAATTTCAGGACTATATGGTATTAAAAGTAAAGTAACATAAATAAATGTCCCGTTATATGTTCATATTTTGACGAGACAACTAAACTTTATTAAGATGAAAGAATGAAAAGGTTTGATATGAACATTGTATTACTCATTCGAGCATGATTTACTGCGGCTATAATTTTTGAAAAATGTTTCTGTTATATCAAGACCTCATTCGGAATCACGCCCACAACCGCACCATTGCGTATGAAAGTAACAGTTTTTCTAACCTTCTTTTGCTCGTGACAAAATCACAGCTGATTTTTAAACTTAACAAGACATCAAAGGACAAATTAAGTAGGAATGCTATCCTGTGTAGCAAAGGCTTCTTTGAATGTCTAACTGCGATGTAGTTTCTTAATTTAGGCAAATTGTTGCTTGCAATAATACAATTGATTTGTCAAAAAGTCATGAAACTCCTTTCAAACACTCATCTGCGAGTAAGTAAGAGACCAAGAAATTAATAAACAGATTTCACGCCCTTCTTAAAGGGTGTAAATGAACATTCACTGTAAAATACCCGATTTAGTTTAAGCGAATTACTAGTTTTTAGTAAACAGTAACTGTGTTTCACTTCATCAAAGCAAATGCCTTTTGTCGCAAATACTTTTTTTTTCGCGATATGGAAGTACTTGCTTTTTCTGGGTAGAGTAAATTAACGCAAAAAATATCCAACCGCAAAATCTCAAGGGATTATATAAATCATAGATATACAGAATGTTTAACAAAAAAACATTGCCAATGCCAATATTCCTTCACTGCAATCAGTTTAAAAGGTCAAAGCACGAAATATCCCGATGCACGATAATTTCAACTTTTACAGTATGTGATATAAAGCTCTGAGTTTTAATATTTACTTTACCTTGTGTTTGACAGATGTTGAAGCTAGCTCTGTTATCCGTACTGTACGTTTGTGCTATTGCCACGCCCCTCACCGATCCAGTCCTGGACGATGAGTGGACGCTTTTCAAGAACACATACAACAGACAGTATGAAGGACAAGAGGAGCTGATGAGGTAAGAAAAGAAAATATAATAGAAGAAGATACATACGGATTGAAATGTATAGTTTGTTTTCAATTTCATGCTTGTATGAACGGTAATCGGTAACATGTATTTTTACTATGAGGCCCGCAAAATGCTGTTCATCAAATGACGTTCAATTTTTATTTACATTCTAAAGTTCGGGGTATTATTGATCTTATTAAAGATATTCCCCTATATATTCGATATTAAACTGCCTAATTATTTGAGGCAGGAGAAGCTTCCAAACCACGCTGATCAAGTTGCATTCATAGCTCTATGAATGTAATATCTTCTGGTTATGCTGTTAGTGGAACTTGCGGTTGAAGTGTATAAATAAAGATGTAACGTGCGAGCAAGCACCCGTCCAGCTATGGGCAATACTCGACTAGTGAGCACGTTTTCAACTTATTTTTTGGAAAGCTAGCTTGCCAGTTAGACAGTCCTTTTGTTAACATTTTTCTGGCAGTTACATTATCTCTCCGACCTCAGTAAAGTCATCCACTGACGGAATCTCGTGGGTATTTCCTGGGTACCATTTTTTAAGTGAAAAACTTGCGATTACATGGGCAGTTTTTAGTTACTGATAAAACGGTTTCCATCGCTACTAGAACTACTTATATCTATATATATACTAGTATACATATCTTCTTGTTCCTGTCCTGATAAAGGGCCAGATCGCCCTGAAAATTTGACAACTTTCTTTGTCTGCACTGTTAGTATTACTTCTTTGCCCATACAAAGGCACCCAACAAACGTTTGTTAGTTCGGATCCATTTCCAATATTGGATCATACTGTCGTTTTTACGTATGAGACCTAAATATCTGATATCTATTTATAGACGGATTATTTGGGAGGATAATGCCCGGTTTGTACAGAAGCACAACGTGGAAGCAAGCAACGGACTTCACACATTTACCACAGGAATGAACGAGTTTGGAGACCTGGTACGTTAGCAATCTGACGGGAAAATTCATGATGTAAAACAATATTATATCCAGGGTCCATTGTCCACTTCACTGTGGATCTTCGTGTAATTACGGAGACCTCCACTTAACTTCATTTAAGATTTAACTGTAGCACAAGAAGGCAACAACACTCCCGTTAACCCAATAACTCACTTGGTTAGATCTTAATTATGCATATAACAAATTAAAGCTAAAGGTTTGAATCCTGGTCAAGCCCCCTTAATAGTTTAAAATCAGAACACTGTTCTTGTTGGTTGGCTTTAGTTTATTTCATTTTTATCATTTTTTCATAAAAAGGCTCGCAAGGTATGGGTTATTTTCAAGAACAATTTTCATATTTTTGTCGTTCCGAAAAAAAAAGATGCATAATAACAGTTATTGTCAGTGATATATGGTCCTTAAGGATCACTCTTGAATTCAAGTGGGTTTTTTTAACCTGCCTTTAAACTGCTTTTGATTTGTGTAATATGGTAATGACACTGTTATTGGCAATATCGTTCAATTACTTAACGAGTTTTTCACTAACAGTCTTTCATTATTTATATCAAGTTCAATTTATTAATCCTACACTTTGATTTGTTGCCTCCCCCAAAATGCTTTTCTCGTCCTTAAATGAACATAGCTGAAAACAGGACGTAAAACACAATCACACCACAACAATCATTCTACTTTTAATCACTTCAGACCAACCGTGAGTTTGTCAGTATGATGAACGGTTACATCATGCGTAACTCTACCAGCAACCTTGTCTTTGATGCGTCAAAGGATACTGTTACTGATGACAGTGTTGATTGGAGGACCAAGGGCTACGTCACAGAGGTCAAGAACCAGGTCAGTTTATTTATTCGTATGCGAATAGATTGTTAAATAAAGCAAAGATACAAATACTTTTATATAACAATGATGAAAATACCTGATGTGTTACTTAATAGCAGGTAAATAAACACGGTAAGAATTCAAATTGATAGCGTTTTTTTTTAGTTATCAAATTGATGGTTGATACAAACATTGTACATCACCTTGAAAAGTCACTATCAACTATGAAAAAGGAAAGAATAAGTAGGGTTGATATATCACGCGTTTTTTGGGGGTGGTTATATAGCGCCAATAAAAATCTTTAAAATATAATGGCTCTGCATTATCTGCTTTTTGTATAAGCGATTCCTAATTTTTCTATTTTGATTCTGTAAAGGGCCAATGCGGATCCTGCTGGGCTTTTTCAACTACAGGCTCGCTTGAAGGACAACATTTCAAGAAGGCGGGAACATTGGTTTCTCTGTCTGAACAAAACTTGGTTGATTGTTCCAAGAAACAAGGTACGCTTGGTGTCAAAGAGCCTTTTTTGTTTAACTTAAATATAATATTTAAAAGCAAGATGAGTTCTGGATCGTTAGAATTATCTCATCTCTGGTAGTGTACTCATCATTGTGGTTGTTTAGTTATGCAAAAATTAGATATCTTGTTATTAATCTGTGGAATGCATACACATTTTGATAACATTTGAATATTAACGTTATAATTATGTCTGATATAGGAAACCACGGATGTCAGGGAGGTCTGATGGACTTCGGTTTCAAATACATTAAGGAAAACAACGGAATTGATACTGAAGAGTCCTACCCATACCATGGAAAGGTACGTTTCTCTTTAAAAGTGTCTTTATAAATGGTATTTTATTAGCATATATTTATTTAGAATGATAGATTGAGTTGAAAATGTATTTGATACGTAGAAGATAATTTGAGCTAGACAAATTACGTTGCGATACGACACAGAGCCTACACTTATGTATTCTGTATACATGCCCTTAAATTGGACTAAAATAATTTAAAAGAAGTTCATCTGTTGCAGCTTAAAGCTGTCAATCTTTTTATGTAACAACTTTTTAAAGGTACAACTTCTACATGTAGTTCTGGAATGTATTTCAATTATGTTGATCTCAGTATAACAGGTAACTCCTTCATGGCAGATATTGTGATATGTTGCAGTAAATCGACGTTATGTTTCAAACAAGGTCCCGTCATCTCACTTTCTATTTCGAGTGATAACTCATATGAGAAACGTAAAGATATTAATGAAAGCACACAAAGAAGAATGTATTACAAATTGTTTCGATATTGATACACACTTTTAATTTTCTTCTCCTGGTTCTTCTGTTATTTTTAATGTTTGTTGTGTCATTTGTTCATATGTTTTTCTCAACAGAACGGTAAATGCAAGTTTGAAGCCAAGAATGTTGGCGCAACTGACTCCGGCTTCGTTGACGTCAAGAGCAAAAGCATCTCAGCCCTCCAGCAGGCAGTGTCTACCATTGGTCCAATTTCCGTTGCCATGGATGCTAGTCACAAGTCATTCCAGATGTACAGGTCAGGAGTATACAAGGAACCAAGGTGCAGTTCTACCAAACTTGATCATGGAGTCCTAGCCGTCGGATACGGAACAGAAGGAAGCAATGATTTCTGGATTATCAAGAACAGGTGAGCTATCGGCAATGAAATATGTTATATCAGTTCTACGTATTTAATATTTTACATTAAATTAATAATTGTCTCTGAAATATTATCATCCCATTATGCTGTCGATATGTTCTGTGAACTTACTTTTTCCCATTTTTAAACATTCGATTAAAAAAAAATAACTCTCCTGAAATAATGTACATATGTCTTTTCGTTTAAGTGACATTTAAGTTGGCATTACTATTTTAATATATTTATATATATTCTATGTCTATAACATCTATACATGACTACAGGTATCTATGTTATTATGGCTTTAAAACAACCATTGTTATTGATGACAAATTAAATGTCATTTAAATAGTTAATTAAGACTTTACAACCAATGACGTCACAATAGACAACAATGACGTTATAAAAGCAAATGCTACTTTAGTCTCATATTAGCACTTGCCTTCTCAATCACTTTTGCGCTTAGACTTTTATATGGTAAAAGTTTTCTTCGATTTCTTTTAAGTAAATATTAATATCAATTTCAAGTAACCGCGTTTTACAATACTGAACTATAGGTACTTTCAATCCATGTTAACGAGTAAAAAACATAACTCTTAGAATATATATTTTTTCAATAAATTGAATCAGCAGCTAACTTACATATTTTGTCTTGGTTCTTTTCAGCTGGGGCAAATCCTGGGGAATGAAGGGCTACTTTAACATCGTCAGAAGCGAGGCAAACATGTGCGGAATCGCAACACAGCCAAGCTACCCTACTGTGTAATTTGATATGGACTACATCAATTCTATTTTTTTTTAAATGTGGAAGAAATCGTTCAAATAAGGAAATAAAATATTAACATTTTTGAAGGAAAAACACTAGTGCATGTATGTTGATGGGTATGTTTGTGATCATAGAAAAATACTCTCATCCAAAAAACATTATCAAGTGTTAATATGCAAGCAACATAAATGTTAATGTTCGTTAGAAGTTGTTTTGTAAAACATATTTTTTATCTCATCCTTATGTTTTTAAGAAAGTCTCAGACAGTAAAGATCTGTAATATGTAGATATATACGTACATAAAATGTATATCTTTTCGAGCACTTTTTATATTTTCTTATCATAATAAAATACTTTTTTTCTAAGTCATGTTGATTTGTTATTAATGTAGATACGATCATGGTATATCTATCAGGACACAATTGTGTATATATCATAACATATTCGTTATTAAATATTATAGATTTATTGTCCTTGGTTTCAGTGAAGTAGCACTTCAAAGTCGGCATCAGTTCCGCGCTATCACAAGGAGACAGTACACGAACATATTGCAGCCTCCCAAAAAAACACACGCATTCACTACACGCATGCATCTTGCACGCAGGAGAGGCCGCCCTTAAATGACCTTAGCTGTTAATAGGACGTTAAACAAAATAAAATCAAAACCAATAGCCAGGGACAAATTGGAAACTCGGTCCTCTAAGCAAATAAGCTACAGTGTCAACTGTACTAACCTTGCCTAGTCGCGCTACGTGTATAATAAAATAATATGGTGTATTACAACCAGCTTAGAAATTATCCAGGGTCTTGCCTCTAACCAAACCAAACCAAACCTATTGTCCTTGGTCAAGTAAAACAGGAATATTTCCTTAGATGATATAACAAATTTCCGCGCTATCACAAGGAGACAATACACGAACATATCGCAGCCTCCAAAAATACACACGCATACACTATACGCATGCATCATGCACGCAGGGTAGGCCATCCTTAAATGACCTTGGCTTTTAATAGGACGTTAAAGAAAATAAAGCCAAACCAAATTCATTGTATCTGATTGAGGTATTAGTCTGTTCCTTGTGGATGTCACACTTATGGTAAGGTAGTATAGTCGGTATTATACCAGATGTATTGCAAGGATGCAAATGCTGCAAGATGCCTCCTCCAGGGGATATACACTCAACCACGCATACATTACATACCAGGAGGCGCGTCCTTAACTTACCTTAGCTGTTTATAGAAATCTTAACACAATAATACCAAAATTGTTTAGTTTCCGATGGCAGATTTTAAATTCCATATGATTTTGTTTATAAGTATAAAGATAACGAATAAAACCGCATCATACATGTCATAAAATGCATACAAGTTTATGCAATAGCTCGTATCATTAACATACTTATACTATACCGTCAATGAAGTTATTATAATT
>JAULCA010412448.1:0-11763 GCA_032360845.1 Crassadoma gigantea
TTTATTTAGACCCAGTCGGTTTTTGTATACCTGGTAGATTTTTTTTTATACCCAGTCGGTTTTTGAATACCTGGTAGGCTTGAACTCTTCGCCACTTTGACTGGTAGGTAGCCTGCCATCTATCCTGATTGGCACAGAATAAGTGCGAGGCAAGGAACCAGTCTGCATAGCATTGTACAGGAAACCGTCAGTGGGACTAGCAGTAAAAGTGGTGGAGCAAAGGTCCTGAGTATCATCATAGCCTTGTTGTCCATACTCATCTACAACGCTCTCCCTAAAACCACAAATACATACCTCCTCAAAATATCAGCTCATCTATTTGACAACAGTCATCAAATAAAATCTATAGATGTTACGCTTACTGCTCTTTTTTATTTGGTTAGTTTTAATGTGCATAATGCATAATTGTACATACACAGTGTTGTTCCTCAATCAAATGAAACAAAATATGAAAATTGCAAATATATGAGATATTGGTCATTTAGAAAGTACTCGGACATCTAAAGTACAATACCTTTACAATAATAATAAAGCAATTCAAACATATTTTACAGTATCAGTGTGCAATACCAGATATATAATAAAACAAGGAAGTGAGCTCATCATTCTGTGATTTATATTGAAGTAAATAGTAATCAACTTATTTGATGATTTAAAATTAGTAAAACAGAATTCCTACCAAATAAAACATTTATTGTGATAAATCTGTTTTACTGTAGTACGAGATTTGTACATTGTTTCTAAGTGCTTGTTAATTATCTATTATGTGATAAATCTGTTTTACTGTAGTATGATAATTGTACATTGTTTCTTAGTGCTTGTTATTTATTACACTGTATGCATGTGATAAGGCTGTTTTACTGTAGTATGATGATTGTACATTGATTCTTCGTGCTTGTTAATTATTACACTGTATGTGATAAATCTGTTTTACTATAGTATGATAATTGTACATTGTTTCTTAGTCTTTGTTATTTATTATGATGTGATAAAGCTGTTTTACTGTAGTATGATGATTGTACATTGTTTCTTAGTGCACGTGCTTGTTATTTATTACAGTGTATGCATGTGATAAGGCTGTTTTACTGAGTATGATGATTGTACATTGTTTCTTAGTGCTTGTTATTTATTACACTGTATGTGATAAGGCTGTTTTACTGTAGTATGAGATTGAATACATCATTTCTTAAAGCTTGTTATTTACAGTCAGCTGCACATTAGTTAATGGTTTCACAGACAATCTAATGTTAATACAGCACAAATTGACACTTCAAGAAACAAAAAAAGAAAATCTTGCCATTGGATCTGTTCAGTCTCTGGATACCTGATGACAAATATAACAATATATGATGCAATATTTAGATCTATACTTGCACTTGAGGGTGTTTACTTTCATTTAATTTTTTTTGCTATGAAATATTATCTACCTCGAGCTCATTAGAAACAAGAGGCCTGTGGCCCTTATCGGTCACCTGAGGTTTGATAGGTATACCGATAGATGAATCATGATGTTTTGTTTTTAAACTAAGATTTGATAGTTATATCATTAGATGAGTCATGAAGTTTTGTTTTTTAACTAAGATTTAACACATAACCTCTGTGAAGTTGTAAATAGATCAAGGTTTGTTCATTTAAACAAACTTTGTAGCCATTCACCCCAGCATGCTACTGACTCAGTATCATGACCCTGTACCTCTTGGTTATTGAGATGAGAAGAAGTCATTTAAAGAGTTTAACACACATTTGACCCCAGTGACCTTGAAAATACATGAAGGTCATTCATTTGAACAAATTGGCAGTCCTTCACCCCAGCATACTGCTGGCACAGTATATATATCATGACCATGGATCTGGACTTCTTGATTATTTAGAAGTCATTTAATGATTTTAACACATTTGACCCCTGAGACCTTGAAAGTAGGTCAAGGTCATTCATTTGAACAATCTTGGTAGCCCTTTTTTTCCAGCATGCTGCTATGCCAATAACATGACCCTTGGCCTCTTGGTTATTGAACAGAATTGAAGTTGTTTAAATATTTTAATACATTTGACTTCTGTGACCTTGAAGGAAGTAAAAGTCATTCATTTGAACAAACTCAGAAGCACTTCACTCCAGCATGCTACTGGCCAAAAATCATGACCCATGGCCTCTTGGTTACTGAGAAGAAAAATAAAAATGTAAACTGTTTATGGATGCAATATGGACTAAGACAGACAAAAGGCAATTGCAATAGGTTACTCGAGTCTCAGGTGACCTAAAAATATCAAAACTGTGGCTATTTCCTTTTGGCAGAAGAAATTTTTTCAGCTAAATACCAATTTCAGCCTATGTTAAACATTGGCCTCTGGACGTGGCCCCAATTCTGATCCGAGGGGTCAGATTTGTACAAACTTGAATTTTCACCCTTAAAGTATGCGAAAATTAAAATATCAAGGCTGTGGCTATTTTCTTTTGGCAGAAGAAGATTTGTGTAGCTCAATACTCATTACAGCCTTTGTTAAACATTGGCCTTTTGGCGTGGCCCCAATTCTGACCCCAGGAGTCTGATTAGTACAAACTTTAATCCTCACCCTATGCTAAAAGTAAAATATCGAAGCCATGGCTATTTCCTTTTGGCAGAAGAAGATTTGTATAGCTCCATATTCCATTACAGCCTATGTTAAACTTTGGCACTTGGGTATGGCTCCAATTTTGACTCCGGGGATATAATTTGTACCAACTTAAATCCCCCCCCCCCCCCCCACTCCTAGGGCTTGCTTAAAAGTGAAACATAAATCTTGCAGCCACTTTCAGTCTTAAGAAGAAAAGAACTACTCAAATTTCCCATTTTGGGCCGCTCTTCAGCCCCAAATTTGGTCAAAATCTGTGCAGTGGTTCTTGAGAAGAAGTTGAAAAGTGTAAACGTTTATGGACACACGACGTACGACAATGGACATGCAATAGGTCACCTGAGACTTATGTTTTGCTGTTGTACACATCTGTTTACCTTCTGTAACCCATTGAACAGGGTTTTGGAGTTGTTGATCGTTTCGGACTAGTGTCTTTCTTAAAATGGTCATCTTTAACCTCAAAGCCAACTTCCTTAGAACTCTTCTGTGGTGTGATCAACAATTTAGTTCTGTAGGCCAGCTGTATGGAGATGGTCCCCTGTGGTGTTGGAACAGTCCCTACTTTAGCAGTCTGGTACCCATCACCAAGCATGAAGAACTGTGGATCCCCTGCATAGATTCTATAACAGATGACATAATCATCTGAGCAGACGCCCTGTCGCCTGGACAGCTTATAGGCTGGTGTGACCCGAGATACAGTGAAAAGGGACTTGAGTGCCGTGCCCATCTTGTTGTACACTGTGTAGGAAATCTTTACATTGTTATCACAGTGATCCTGGTCCAGACTGATATACCATGTCTCCAGTACCATGGTTGCTCCCTCCGACGTCTTAAGTGAAATCTCCACACACACATTTTGTCCTAGGATTGGCTGCTGGTTGGCTAGAGCTCGTTTAGCCTCAGAATGGACATCAGGTATATCCTTTATAGCAAGGTTGAACTGAAAAGGAAAAACAGGTAAAATTAGGAATTCTTATATGTGTCAAAATGTTCAGGGATTAATATTGGTATGCAATGAGAAACATTCAAATAAGATGTTGGTTCTATTAGTGAGCAGGATGAAGCGGTGGGAGAGGAGGTCAACTTGATCATCAGTGTTCCTAGGAGGATCAACGCCTGTTATCATGCTCAAGCATGGGTTTTGTGCTCAAGCCAACTTTCTTATGATGCCTCGAAGTCATGTGCTATTGTGCCGTCCATGTCCCTGTGTCCTGATTACGAATGCCATCCATGTCCATGTGTTCCCCCCTCCCCTTTGGTGAACAGTATGTACAATAAAAATATTGTGAAAGGTATATTATATTACTTAAAGTTGCTCCACCATTCTTGCAAATTATTGATAAAAAAATATTTTATTATTTTATCTCTGAAAAAGAAGTTCTAGATCTGTTTGAGCACAGAATCTGACTTTGACCCTAATGCTGTGTGGAGTGATATCTAATGCCACTCGCAGTGGAACCGGCTACACTTACCCAGTCTGTTCCTGAAGAAATTGGTTTCGACTTCGTTCTTATTTTCTCTCCTAGTCTCGACTGAACAATAACTTGTAAACTTTTAAAGATGAGAAACTTTGTAAATTTCTCCAAGTCCTTCTTATCTTGTGCATTTAGTCTACCCGACATTGTAGTTCGTGTAGCTGTAATTTTGTTGCATTTAACTTCATTTCTAAAATCATCAATATATATTCCGTTACTAAAAATGTACCAAAGACATTTTTAATTTCCTAGTTCAGTTTCATTGTTAGTTTATGTTGACGTAATATATTGAAGCCATCAAGGACTTTGATAATAAGTCAGTGCATAACATCGAAAGTAATTCATACAGAATAAAACAGTTCTACTACGCGTGAAAATTCTGTTTTCGTCATTGTGATTTCACTGCAGTGAACGACACAAATCTTGTCCGTTTTACTTCGTCGTCGCCATTTTTCATGTTTACAAATCCGTCGGTCGAGGCCGTTAACATTCATTTCTCGGTCCCCTGTGCGTTTTTCCTTAAGGTAATGAGGAACGCGATATACAAGTAAATATTTGACGTTGATCCACTTCCGTCAACTTCTGAAAGATGGCGGGTCCAACATCTAATACAATTTTCCAAGTGCCGTTTGTTTATGTAGCTAAAACTGCAGTGCTTTTGCCATTGTTCGGATTTCTGTTTTGTGTAACATGGTCTATTCTATATGATTTCGAGTCTTCAACTTCCACCCACTGCAAGGTATAAAACATATGCCGAAAACGGACACATTTTTTTTGACCGAGGAACGTTACAGTAGATAGTAATTAGATCATAGATGTCGGTATCGTCATATTTTCCGGTGCTCCAGTAGTAGAGCTCCAGAAAATATGACTATTTCTACATTTAACTTAACATGTTTTTCTTAATGTATTCTGAATGTGATAAATTATTTGAAGTATTTTCTCCTCAGTCAAGCTATGTTTAAATCAGCAATATTTCAATGATTTATTTTCCAGGTAGCTAATTACCTGCCCTCCATCTCGTCGGCTATAGGTGGTTACACCCCCCAGAAGTATGTGTGGAGGATATGTGTGGCCCTCCATTGTTCACCTCGACTGATGTTTGCTATCGCCTACTACAATTTCCATACACAAGTCTCTGTCGGAACAAAGCACAGACTCTACAAAAATCTTGCAGCTTTTGCCAGTTTCCTTCATATATCAGAAATATTAGCTCTAGTTGGCTTAACTTATATATCTTCTACTGAAAATGCGGGTAAGTATGATGCACTGAGATCTTTCTAATTGTAAGAGTGAATTATATTATGTTACAAAATTTGGGCTTTTACCTAGAAATGTTAACTTGCATTCGAAGGTTTGTTCACAGCTAGGTCCTCCTCCTACGATAACGTAGCTTTCTGACGACGAGATTTTTTTTTTATTATTGCGTCAGAGCTACGAAGCGGTCCTATGCCAACTAATGGAGCAAAATCAGAAGTGTTAATATTTCAGATTGCATATAACTAGCATCTCATGTGAGTGTAATGTTATCAAAATATTGCATAATTGCTGAAAAAACGAATCCTTAACCATGCAAAAACTCTTTTACGAAATTAACAAAGTCAATTTGATAAAAAAATAGAAAGGACCGCCATGACAGATACGCGTGATGTTATCCTTTCCTTATATGGCCTGCATGACCAAATATAGTATTACTACTGATGCCGCCATGTTTACTACAATTTCCATATTGGGTCATGACACCCATATTTGGACGTCTGACCTATATCAGAAGAGAGACAAACTTTCCAACATGGCGGTCAATTCAGATTTTGATTGCGCTTGCAACGTAAACTTGATAATTTAACGATATTTTAGGCAGAGTTTTACTTAAAGTTGTGCAGGATATCAACGGAAATAGTTCATACTACAACCCTATTTATGGTGCTGTCAATTAATTCTTAAATTGCCCCGGTGTGATTCACACCAGGCTTGCTCCATTACAAGGCATGCGATCGATTTATACCAGGCCGGGGCAGAGGAGGCTGGGTATTAATATTAGTACTACTCCTCCTCCTTTTTTTTTCTTCTCCAGTTAAAGTGCAGGCCCTTTACGGTATTCTTGCACTGGTTTATGTCAGGCGGTATAAAAAACATCTGCTCATGTATATACATATATAAAGTTTATAAAAATAATCTCTTCTTAGATTGTGACCAATTGTGCATTGCAAATGCTGTGATAGAAACATCTACAGATGGAGTCTGCACCACTGATGCTGGGAGCGGGTTTCATGTCCTCACCACACATAGGAAGAATGAGTGCTGGTACGCCACCATATGTACCTGTGGCTAGATGAATTGCTGTAAGTGTCCTCTGGTTTGTGATGTTGAGGGCTCTTGGAGGTATGATTATGTGGTGATGTCAATGAGGCCATGAAAGATCTTAAAGAACATGACTTGCTGGACCTGAATTCTTCGCTTCTGGAGGAAGTACCATCAGAGGACCTGAAGCATGGCATATGCTAATGTACCTATCATAGTCACCCAGCCCTGGGCTGTATCCTCTTCAGCTTGCAGGTGTTGGCTTAGGTATATGGGTTCCATACAACTGATCCATAATCAACAACATATCGCACTAGTGTGGTGAAGCAGGTTGCCTTAACATCAGTGGGAGACTTCTTCAGTCTGGATGAAGGCATTGGTCGAATTAGCCTTCTTGCATATGGTTTCAATATGCTTGTTCCACAAGAGATTATGCTGGATGGTGACACCAAGGTATTTAGTTGAAGAAACATTGTTGAGAGCCAGCTGACTGTAGATGGTGTAGGTCGACTTCAGTAGGTTCTTCTTGTTGGTAATTGAGATGACCTCACACTTGTCGGTGTTAAACTCATCAACCATATCTAAATGATGTGATCATGATCACCCTATAAAATAGGTAGTTTGTCGGCGAACAGTCGGGGTGTAGAAGTGTACACCAGGAAAAGGAGCAGTCCTAGGACTGTTCCCTGGGGCGTGCCTGATGTGACTGATGAATTGTCCGACTGTTGACTTTCAAGACTAATCTTCTTGGATCTGCCTGTCAAGAAGCTCTAGAAAGCTAAAAAAAAAATCCAGTTACACTGCACTGACCTGTTCTCTTTTGTTTAGGCTCCTGGTAATGTCATTTACGGTAATGAGAAGTTGACTCTCACATAAACAGCCCTTCCTGAAAACATATTGGTAGACTTCTACTTCTACTTCTAATACTTAATAACCTCCTTTAACCAGTTGAAGATTATGTCATTTGGATGGTGACAAAAAAAACATGGCTCTGTAAGTGGTTGATTATGCTGGTGTGAACTGTGTGTTCCAGTATATACGTAGTGTGCTGCAAATTGACGTCAGGGAGATTGGGCAGTAGTTGCTGTACTTGGACTTGTGACCCTTCTTAAGTATGGGCAAGATATACACTTTCCTCTGATTGTCTGGTACGTATACTGTGCCAGAATTGATAGAGGACTGGAAGAGCATGTGATGACTGGCTAGACGGAATGGGCAGCAATTTTCAATATATAAGCTGGGATTTCATCTGATCCAGTTGCCTTCCTGGTGTAAGGTTAAGGAGTAGTTTGGTCACTCCTTCACAAGTAATTTTTATACTCCGAGCATCTGAGGTGGAGCTAGGCTCAAGGTCTGGAATCTGTTGATGTCCTCCTTCATGAAGACAAGACATAACTGGTCATTCAGGATCTCTGTCTTTACCTTGGGGTCGCTCACCAGGAGACTGTCTCTCTTCAGGGACAGGATTTCAGACAACTGTGTTCTCTTGCTCTTTACTAACTCCATAGCTGCTTGCACTTGCTGGACTTGTCTGCAAGTATAGTGTTAAGTTTAAGGTAACTTCTATGGGCATTCCTACATTCCTTGGATACATGCGATTTTAAGGTTTTGTACCTTTGCCAATCCTTTTTTCTTTCCAGATGCACCTGCAAAGGTGTAAGCGCGAGGTTTACATGAGTCTGTCGCTTGATGTTGCACATGATCCATGGCTGACTGAATCTCAATACGGTCAGTTTGGATGTGACGAGGTCCATATGCTGATGTGTACTCCTTAAAGGCAGCCCAAAGTGTAGTTACTCTATCATGTACAGAATAATCCTCGATGAAGTCATTTGTAAGTTTTGATGCAGTATCCTGTATAAGAACTTCATTGACTTTGTTCCTCAGGTGAATTTACCTCTATATTGATCGCTGGATTCTATCGCTTTTCCAATTTACGTCTGGTAGATTGGCGTCACAGGTGATCCATATGGCTGAATCATTGTGGGAATAAAGTCCTTAAGTCCTTCATTGATTTACACTGGTTGGTGGCTTTTTCTGTATTGTTGTTGGCTGGTCTGTACAAGCCAACGATGGTAAACTTATTTTTACCCTTACAAGTGGTGTTAATGGCTACAATTTCAATATTATTGTCATCGAACGTGATACTACAACACAGAAGGGTGACTTTGGCAGCAATGATTACTCAACTGTGACCTGTTAATCGGTAGCATCTTGCTATGATGTAGTGGCTGTTCGGGAAAACCTCAGAGCTGTATATATCGCTCTTAAGCCAAGTTTCAGTACCTACTATGATGTCCAGGTCGGAGCTGTCAATGAGATTACAGAGAACCCTGACAATGATGTCCAGGTCAGAGCTGTCTATGAGATTACAGAGAACCCTGACTATAATGTCCAGGTCAGAGCTGTCTGTGAGATTACAGAGAACCCTGACTATGATGTCCAGGTCAGAGCTGTCTATGAGATTACAGAGAACCCTGACTATGATGTCCAGGTCAGAGCTGTCTATGAGATTACAGAGAACCCTGACTATAATGTCCAGGTCAGAGCTGTCTGTGAGATTACAAAGGTCCTTGAGCTCCCTGTTGTTACAAATACTCTGAAAGTTCACTGTTAGCACTTTGAGGTTGCTCTTGCTTCGTGGTTGTTGAATGTTTTGACATGGTGATGAGCAGTGAGTAGGGTGACAAGGTTGGTTGGGAGAACTTCTAGTGAGTTGAGTGACGAGTGATGAGACTCGCCGAGTACACTGAAGCTGTTATGTATCTCGAATGATGTCTGGTCAAATAAGGATGATGCAAAGTTAGGCATTCCTCCACATCTATAGCAGATCCAAGTAGCACTAGAGTTGGCCAGAGCATTGATACTAGAGTGTTCATACCCATACAGAAAGAATGATGCCAGCCTTCACACTCATCACATGCAACAGCACATTGAAACACTTTACTACACACTCACAAAGTAAGCAGAAGTATCTGGGGGATGGGGTTAACTTCACAATCGGCAGATCAGATGATGACTAGGAATGTAATGTACAGTAGGTAAGACATAGCAGATTGCTTAGATGGTTGGAGTAATGGGAAACATTGTTTCCTCAGCCTATTAGTTGTAAAAAGATGTGCTGAATTCTCATAATTAAACAATGATCTGTTGATCAGAAAGGTTGATGACAGGGTGTTGTTTTCATAGATGGGATTTACCTTCAATGTGACAAAGAGTCACATAGGACAATGACAGATAGAAGGGAAAGGTTCGGATTACCCATACATGATGTAAACAATGGTATCAAAACTCCGTTGGCGAGGTTGGAGTTTTCTTTGAGTTTGTCAAATAGCAAGATAATGAGTTCACATTTTATTGGAAATTGGTACATGCAGTTCGATTTGTGATTTTAGGGCATGAAAAGTCAAAACATGTGTACAATTAAGATGGCAGGTTGATGGGCATCCATCGAGTAGTTGGAATATCTTTTTGAACAGAATAAAATATGCTGAGGTGAGTGAGAAGATGTCTCTACCGTCTGACATGCCCTCTGCTCACTTTGTGATTATTTGTTTAGTAATGGGAATATAGCATGGAATCTCTCCAGCTGGTGACGAAAAGGGATAGTGTGGAAAATAAAACCAAACAACAGTAAAAGTTTAAGGGGTTTTATTACAAAATTAGATTATTAAAGGTATTGTAGAAAACAATGCCCTATCCGTCACTGTGGTCTTGGCAAAAAACAAAAAACTCTAACACGCCTTATTAAGGGCCCCGTACCACTGCACTCTACCTACAGTATATACAATTGAAATTGATTTTGCCAGCATAGCTATAATTTTGATAAATCACTTTCAGAAAAATATACCTTGCAGAATTTTTATGAAAAATAGATTTTCTGTTCAGCAGAACCACATCAAGATTCAATTCCTTAACTACAGATTGTTATACTAATGCATTACCAATTGAGCTAGCAGCTGGTCAACAGAAGTGTCGTGGCCCATTTGTGCTACAAGTGCTTCCAAATAGAAGTTAAGGGGAGGTAATTATATATATAAATATACACAGAAAAGGCACAATGCAGGGGAACAGGGATCCTTAAAAAGGAGATTGTATTGAAAATCATTATTTAATATCAAGCATTCAATCTTTATTTTCTATTTTATAAAAGTTAGAATAGTTACTAGCAGATTTTTGATGTAACACTTAATATGCTTTCTCCCTGCTGTACTGTTTCAGATATGCACGAATACCTATTTATAGCTTTTATGGTGTGTTCCCTGTTTCACATGCTGTTGACGTGTGTACTGTTCGACTGGGGCCGCACAGCTAATAACAAGGAGATGACTAACTCGGTATGCACTAAAACGTTGCAGTCATTATTTCGCTAAAACACAGTCATTATTTCATAAAAAACACAGTCATTATTTCACTGAAACACAGTGATATTACTGAAATACAGTCACTATTTTGCTAAAATTAACACAGTCATTATTTCACTAAAACACAGTCATTATTTCACAAAAAACATGGTCATTCTTTTGCTAAAAAACAGTCATTATTTCACTAAAACACAGTCATTGTTTCACTAATACACATTCATTGTTTCACTAAAACACATTCGTTGTTTCACTAAAACACATTCATTGTTAGCTGACCTGCCCAAAGGGCAAGTGATCTTATGCCATGGGGCAGTGTCCGTTGTCTGTCCGTCTGTCAAATTTTCCTTTAAAACGCTTCTAGTCCCAAATGGCTTGGCTAATCGCTTTTGAACTAAATTTGGTCTGGAGCATCCTTGGACAAAAGGAACTCAAACCCCCCCACCCCACCGGGGACAGAGGGCGGGGTCCAATATAGGGGAAATAGAGTAAAACCTTTAATATCTTTCTTCTACTGTAGGAATAAAGGGATTTTATCCTTGTTTAGCCTGGAGCATCCCTGGGCCAAGGGAACTCAATTTTATATAAACAGTTGGTGTGGCTCCCCTGGGGTCAGAGGGGTGGGGCCAAATAGGTTTTACCTCATTTTCCCTATTTTGCCCCACCCCACTGACCCCAGGGGAGCCACACCCAATTTATACAAAAATGAGTTCCCTTGACCCAAGGATGCTCCAGAATGAATAAGGATAAAATCCCTTTATTCCTAGGTTAGAAGAAACATTTTAAAGGTTTTACCTCTTGTGCAATTCCACAACTGTACCTATATATCGATATTTTACTAATCACGCACCGCACCTACGTACATTACCTATATATCAGTATTTTTCTAATTACCCCCCCTTTACATTACCCATATATATCAATATTTTACTAATCATTCCCCCTCTCCATTACCTATATATATATATGTTACTTATTATCTTACCCTGCCTGATTCATCATCTATAAATTTATCT
>JAULCA010412670.1:0-11763 GCA_032360845.1 Crassadoma gigantea
CTGCGGAGATACTACACTTACCTGTGGATGCTGTCAGGTGTGACTGCTGAGAAACTACACGTACCTGTGGATGCTGTCAGGTGTGACTGCGGAGATACTACACGTACCTGTGGATGCTGTCAGGTGTGACTGCTGAGAAACTACACTTACCTGTGGATGCTGTCAGGTGTGACTGCAGAGAGACTGCACTTACCTGTGGATGCTGTCAGGTGTGACTGCAGATAGACTGCACGTACCTGTGGATACCGTCTGGTGTGACTGCTGAGAGACTATACGTACCTGTGGTTACCGTCGGGTGTGACTGCTGAGAGACTACGCGTACCTGTGGATACCGTCAGGTGTGACTGCTGAGAGACTGCTCTGTGACGTGCCAATGCTAAGGGAGGAGAATGCACTGTGACTTGACTGCAAGCTAGTCATTGACCCTCTGCAAGATGTAAATAGTATGTAGTATTGAATGGGAACTGATTTATGTTTCTGGGAACAACCAACAGTTACATTGTAAACTTATGAACAGTGTGACCGCCAATCCTTTTTAAGTTGACAACGGCATTTATTTTTACATTTTTTAAAACTTCTTTTGGACGGACAAACTGTTTATCATACTCGGGCAGTAACATAAGATTGGTGTAGTCATTACAAATTAGATTGCTAAGGCTGTGAGATTAAAGTACTAACCTAAAGGCTGCAGACTCCAGTAGCTCTGTGTAATACATGACCTTGGATTTGTGTGTGGCCAGTGGAAAGTCAAACACAGCTTTCCCAGCATCAAAGTACTTCCACTGTAATATATAACTTCCTGCCTGACTGGTCACATGAGATCCCTGTCAAGGAAACACATAAGAAACACTTGTTAAAGTTCTTCTAAAACCTGCCACAAACCAATCGGGGTTGGTCAGGTGGAGTAGTGAATAGTGTCTTGCCTTTCTCCAAGACAGCCAGGGTTTGATTCCTCGATCGGCTGTGAAAAGGTACTGGATCACCTGCCCAACCACTTCAGTTTTCCCCAGATAATATAGTTTTCTCCCTCTGTGCACTTCCATAAGGGCCAACAAGAGTGATTAACAGAAGTTGAAATTACTTATTTCAAAGTTGTTGTAAAATAATTGTAAAACAAAGTTGGTATTAAATCAGGTTGCCAGAAGCTATTGCCAGAATGTAGATGCTTGCTGTTAGCACTAACATTCTAGTAGATGTGCATTATATTTCAAATATCAGAAACAAGAGGACATGTTCCGTCAGCTTTTAAATGAATAAAAGGCCATGCTGCTCGGTGATTGGTCAAAAATAGAATAGGAGCTGTATTTCAATCGACTTCCATATGCGAGTCAAAGAGCCGAAAATATGTTGTTATGTCTGAATGGGGTTTGGTGGGAATAACAAGATATACTAGGTGCTTACCTGGACACTATCCCCATCTCTACATATATGAGGTGGTTCTACAATGCTCAGGTCCATGCCCACTTGCATGGTTTTGTCGATGTATTGTGTGGAGCCAATGCCACCCAAGGCCCCACTGATGTGGTGTTGGTGTAGGGGGTCTCCCGACACCTCGTGTTTACACCTCAGCACAGTGAAGGTCACATCACCCTTTAGAATGTCAAAGTCCCATGTAATCACCGATCCCTTCTGTGGGACGCATATCAACACCTACGGACATAAAAGACAACATGTTGTTAAAAGTCAATGTTACTATACATTATACTATCCATTGCTTGGAAATGAATTTTTATCACAATAGTCCTCAATTTTCCTGTCAGCATAATGTTATTTATTTTGTCCAATTTTGATATGTAATGTCGTATGTGGCAGTTAATACCTTGTAATATGATTCACTGCAGTATTATGCTACATAGTTTGTTTCATGGTTATTTTTAATTCTTAGCTTTTGCTAACTTTGATTTATCAAAATATTAGCATGCTACAACAACGATTCACTTTGTAAGGTTTTTAACTGTAGGTTTACAAGTGAAATCTCAATATTCTTATTGAGTATATTACAGCAAATACAAAACCATTTTTTCAAATAGATTTATTTCTCTTAAAAAGTGTAAGGTGTTACCTCATTTGGAAAGTCTTTAACAATATGACAGGTCTGGTACAAACTATCTGTACTGAGGGGCGGGCCCTCTGGGGCCTTTTCTGTGAACTCCTCCCTGTAGAGGGATTTGGGCACCAACCCTCCTTCTGGTACATCACACTGTTAACCAAATAGTCAAAGGTATAAAACAGGTTTATGAAATATACACATCAACTACCTGGTAGTCTCATGAATTAAAAACAATAAATGTAATCAAAACTACAAAAACTTAAGAATAAATAATAATAAATCTATATCTTCAATAATGAGACGGACTACCAGTAACAAAACTTGATTGATTTAAGGCAAACAATAAATAAAAATCTGGATTAAACTTCACTTACAAAACAGTCTCCACCCAGGAAGTCAGGTATGTATTTCTTGTCTATGAAATCAATGAGCCCTCCAGGTCCCTGGTAATCATTGCCTCCATAAATCATGAACTTCTGCCTGGTGTCTTCATCAATAAAGGGACTGACAAGAGTCCAGAGTACAGGGAACACCCGAGGGGCGCGCACAATGAGGAGGCGTCCCATGGTATCTGGATAGTTAGCCTCCACCATCTCTATGATCCTGAGCAGGGCCCGTATCCCTGGTCTCCATAGGTGTCGCATACTGAGGCCGTCCAGGTCTACAATACAGGTACAGGCACTGACAGGGAAACCTCGTGACCGAGTAGCATCTCCTGCTCGCCGCAACCCCTCTTCATTCACATACAAAACCTGGAATACACAACCTTTCTTCATTATATATACATGGATGTACTAAAACACCTGGAATGTACAAACCTTCTTCATTAAAAATACTGAAGAACCTGAAATCATTCTTCATTATATAACCCCCCAAATATATAACCCTATCAGGGTGCCTTCTTTATTTAGAAAATGGACACATGAAATATAATTACAACCCTAACTGATTTACATAAAATACCATACATCTGTAACCCTTCTTCACACAACCTGTTTTTCATTTATATACACAGCCTAAAAATTCAACCCTTATTTTCATACATACTACATCACTTAAATATTCATATGTTTTCATTAACATACCACATCACCTACCCAGTGTATAAATTGTCACCAAGAATTGTATCAAATAAACTTTGAAATGGTGAATTTTTTTCAATTTTGTTTATTTGAGCAGATTGTTCAATTTTGTTTATTTGAGCAGATTGTAAAACAAGCTAGAATGTAAACTGGTTTCACTAACAGGACTGTAAGGTGTTATTTAAGTAGACGTACATGTTTCAGGAGAACCTCCTCCCCAACAGATTTCATCAGGCCCTTCACATCCATTTGCCCGAGTTTGAGGACATACAGCGGCCGTCCATCTAAAACAGAAACACATCAGGATTGATAATCATTCTATTATCACCATATCCTGTTAAATCTTGTTAAAATGTAAATGAAATGCTTGCCTCTCCTTGTCCATATGCTTTCCTCACTTCAAACATACAATGCTATTTGTATTTTTGACAGCAATGTCTGTATGCATTTTATGTGGGTTTTCTTACAGGTGAATTTCACACATTGAACTTTACATATTACTACTGCTATTGAGGAATATTTCCTGTGTACACTACCTTTGTCATTGTAGTGCCAACCCCCACTGTAGTATTGGTTCATGATGTCTCCGGGTCGGTACGTCTCCAGTAGGTGATCAATGTTGTGCAGCTTTCTCCAGGCTAGAGAGTGTACCAGCATGTCACGCGACTTGTCTAGACTAAAGTCACGTGCTCGCAGAAAACGCAGAATGTGAGCATCCTTTGGTATCTATAACCATAAAATACATGAGCATCTTTTGGTATCTATAACCATAAAATATAACACCGTAAAAAATCTCATGATAACTTTTAATCAGGAAGCGATCCAATTCTGACTAATTTGCTATTTGTGAGCACACCTACCTTTCCTTTGTGAGTTTCCTGTAGCCACTGTCGCAGCTGTACTAGTCTGCTTTCCTGTACCGGAGTCAGGGAGCCGAGGAAACGCTCAATATACACATCCTCCAACTTCCCTGTTTTGTCAGGGGGAGACAAACCTACAATAACAAAATAAACATATTATTCTATACCAATAGCTTCATAACCGGTCTCAATGTAGGGAAAAAGTATCAACAAATTTCAGATAGGACCTTTACCTTGAGCTGCAACACAATCTTCTTTTGAAGCATGGAAAATATAATAATTTCACTTCTGAGCTCATATCGTGAACCTTATCTAGATATTTAAGTACACAAGACATACAGTCCAGATATGAAACATAGAGTTTGCGCTTTGGGCTTACCCTCTGGGTTAATAGGGAGTTTGTCAGTACATATAGTCGCAGCAGTAGCCCCAGTACCAGACTGGTAAGATAACTGTGACTTTAGGCTTACCCTCTGGGTCAATAGGGAGTTTGTCAGTACATATAGTCGCAGCAGTAGCCCCCAGTACCAGACTGGTAAGATAACTGTGACTTTGGGCTTACCCTCTGAGCCAATAGGGAGTTTGTCAATACATATAGTTGCAGCAATAGCCCCAGTACCTGACTGGTAAGATAGCTGTGACTTTGGGCTTACCCTCTGGGTCAATAGGGAGTTTGTCTGTGCATATAGTCGCAGCAGTAGCCCCCAGTACCAGACTGGACTGGCTGCTGTGGCTGTGGGCACTATTGGAACGGCTCCTCAAGCCACTGTCCTGGGACGGTGTGTCATCTGTCTTGATATCAATGGCTGCAGTCTCTGGGGGCTGCCATCGAGGTGTGTAGGGAACACCAGAACTCAGAATCTCATTGATGTAGTACTCTATCACTTCCTTACCCTGCAAGTCAAACATTGTCACATGAATTTCAATTTCCTTAGAGCTTGGCTTCAGTTTACAGAGTAAAGCACAGGATTTTATGCCATTGCAAACAATTTATTCTTAAGTATATTAACCAAAGTCTGTAGATTTACCCTGGAATTAAACACTTCCAAGCAATTATTTTAAGCAAAGTTTTTTAGCAGAACATTATGTATAATGTATATATTGTGTGTAATGTGAACAGTGTAATTTAAATACTGTGTAATGTAACATATAATATATTTAACTGCACTATATAGAGGTACAGGCTAAGCATCATTACCTACCACTCCTTATCATTCAGAAACATATATCTCATCTAAAACAACACCCACATTATAGCTACGACACTAAGCTAATCAATACCCAGGCCCACAACTGTTGATTAACATGGGACACATTCATCTCTCGTGGCCCGAGACCTGGAGTATTCCAAGGGCACTGAACCACATCCACCGACGCACACTAGTATTCCAGGGGCACTGAACCACATCCACCGACACACACTATCTTCCCACTAACCTTCTTTATGTTGGCAGCATACTGTTTCATGGCTATCTTCTCAACCATACTTTCAAAGTTGAAGAAATGTTTGATGTCTAAGGTTGCACTCTGTTCAAAACAGGTCCAGTCAGGATTCTCGGAGTGTACCTGTGTGAAAATAGTCACAGTAATGTTTAATGAACACAAAAATTTAAGACTACATTAGAGATCAGTTTGGGAAAATTACATTGAGGAATTATGTAAATTATTCAGTCTATGTGTATGTACTTAAATCTAACAGTTCAATTAAGACACCTTCAAGTTGTACTTCCCCACAGAAATGTTAATAGTTTATTGTTTATCCCCAAAAATGTCTAGCCTGCAGTGGCATTTGTGGGCAATGGACTCACAGAGTATTGACAGTGTTCGTTGATTACGATCCTCGAGGAGAAACTCTCATTGTGGGCATCTATTTTGAGGACGCGGTTGCGACTGTCTAGAGCATTCTTCTGAATGAAGTAAACATGATCGACGCCCATGATCTGAAATTGTATACAGACATGAAATGGTAACCATTATGTGAGATACAAGGAGACAGAAGACATACTTGACCCTCAGGGCTGTTGAAGGTTCATAAACAGACCACTACCCATACTTATCAATACATGCCATCAAATTATTTCCATTTAAATGACCATCTTTGAAAAAACAATCATGTGAAAGTATTTGAATATTGTGTCTAGGCCAAACTTATGGTATGAGTTTTCATTTCGTTGGTGTTAACCCTTTCACCCCTATGCAACTTTGGTAGATTCTACCATGCATTGATCTTGATGAGTCCATTATGGTCCACAGTGGTGAAAGGGTTAAGTTCCCTGATTCTGATACACTCTTAGTAGAACGTTGTGATCCTATACAGTGTGTGCAGGTGTAAATGACATGGATATTTGACTGATTCTGTAAAATCAATACAGGAGTCTTCCCAGCTGTGACAATAACCTCTGTACTCCAAAATAACCTCGGATCAAGTAACCAGTTATGACTGCATAGGAAATCTATATACTTAATTACAAACATATAGATTTTTGCTATATTTCACTTCATCAGAACAGGCATTAATACATATGTACAGGAGAGAATTAAGAATTTGCTATACCAACATATAGTTTTCCCCCCAGACTGACAGAATTCTCCACTGTCATTAACAGTAATGATCACTTTGATTTGAGAGAATAGTTCCAGAAAACCTTTTGTCAGCCCATGGGGAAACAGTTGTCTGTGTATAAACACTAGTATAGATATTAAAAATACAGAGCTGATTATAACAGAACATACTACATTTTTTGTAGTAAATAATAGTGTTGTTTTTTTATTATTGAAGCTTGATGCCTACTGTTTCTGCCATATGCATACACAAATAAACTGGATGCTTTTGTCGATGAAGCTATTTTCTGTATCATTATCTACCTCTTATATTTTCTCATTTCCCTAAGTAGTACTATTTTCTTTTGGTTGTGTTTCACACTTTCATATGACACTGGCTGTTGTAAGGATGTAAAAAATGTGAAAAATGAAAAGATTAGAAGCCATAATGGATCATCCCTGTTTGGATACCCTCTATGTAAACTGTGCTGTAAAATGACTAGTGGCCCTGGTCAACTTAAGTGTAAGTTACCAAGATTGATGTCAGCAGTTTAATTGTATGGGGTAAAAGTTTACCAGGAGTCAAAACAAGTATAGAGATTTCAGCAAACATTGATTATTTCAAGAAATAAAACTTAAGATTGATCTGTGACATCGTAATATTCTTCCTTATACATGTACATGTACCACAATAAAAACTAATGAATACATGATTTGAGACTAACAATAATTTGTCATGCCAAAATTCTTACTTCACTTTTCTTCCTTATACCAAAATCAGTACTAATAAATATATGATTTGAGACTTACAATGATTTGTCAAATCACGGAAACTGGCATTTTCCTTATTTTCTAGAGTGAACTGAGGGGTACATTACAGAAACACAGGAAGTTGAATTGATTTGTGATATCACAGTAGCTGATCTTATTTACAATCTTGATGCTATCTTTACTTAATCACATGTAAATTGTTAACACCAGTCATAACTGACCGTAGGCTAATGAGATATCTAGTTATTTCCTGTACACAGGGAATTAGCTGTCAGGTTACTGAGCACTGACAGGGAAATACAACCATTTATATTGTGACATTAGGATCAGTAACATATTTCTTGCATACTAGACCTTTTCCAGTGTATACAATGTATGGTAGCTATAGGGTGTTAATATGTATGTATACAGCTATTACCTTTTTCAGTATATTATAAGGATGTTTACAGCCATCACCTTTTTCAGTATATTATAAGGATGTGTACAGCTATTACTTTTTTCAGTATATTATAAGGATGTGTATAGCTATTACCTTTTTCAGTATATTGTAAGGATGTGTACAGCTATTACCTTTTTCAGTATATTATAAGGATGTGTATAGCTATTACCTTTTTCAGTATATTATAAGGACGTGTACAGCTATTACCTTTTTCAGTATGTAGGGAGCGTCCACATTAAGTTTACATTTGCGCTCCACCACATGTTCTGCTCCATCCTCTGACTTTTGCTCTGAAATGATCTCACAGCCGAGGAACACTGGAATCATTTTACACGTGGGAAATCGCTTCTCGTATGCCTACAACATATAGACATAATACATCAAATATATTTTAACGGCTAACCATTGTACTTATACAAATGTATGTTGTTGGTGTCTTTTTCTCAGCTTGGACTGCACCATACAAGTACAATAAATCTCACTGGAGTTACATATCATTTATACAAAAGTCTTGTATCAATACCAACAGTGCCACATAACAGCAAAAATCATGTTATATTGGTATGGTAAAACCTTTAAAATATACCTTAACAAAATGCCTGATTCGGAAGTACTGTTTATTTTTGTTTTGTTTACTAGTTACGTTTATACAAGTATGGAGATTTATTGTATTTGCAGACAAAGTCCCCACATGTTGCCATCCCAATATATCATACTTGATAAATCAATGGCAAGTATTTATTTAATCTGTCTATGTACAATATATGAATACTTTCATTTGGTCATTGTATTTTCATACAGTAATATGGGTATATATATATATTAAAATTTGTTACTTTTCTGATGGTTGGGAAGTGCATTTGTTTGATTATACCACCTGATTGACAGTTCTTCACATTTTCAAAGATTTTTGGATCAAATGCACAGTACACCGTTTCCCATGTACAGTTGTGATAGAAATAGAATAATCTTGGATCATAACCAAATGCTGATTGACTGAGTGGTTTGGTTTGGATAGGTTTAGTGTTTTTTAACATCCTATCATTTACTGAGTACTGATTAGGTGCAAAAAAAATCAATTTTACAAAGTTTCATCAAACTTGCACTGGTTATTGTAATCTTTTGTATGCAGTTTACACTTCTGAATAGTGGAAAAGTCCTACAAATGCTACAATGATTATAGAAAATGGATGTACGTCACAGATAAGTACTTAAGACCGGTGCTGGCCATGTGGGTCTAGTACAGATCAGTTAGTGTTCAGTGGTCTGTAAAAATACTAAGACTATCAAGTAGCTATCTATATAACCTACCACAGGACAGAAGCGAAGTGTTGTCAATATCTGGATGATTAATATAGATCTCTTACACAACTTATATCCTTTCTTCAAGCTTGACCAATCTAATAGACTCAACTTGTTAATGTTTTGACAGATAGCCAACTTATTATACCATCTAATGCATCTTCTTCTGGTCATAGGTATGACGCAAACTTAAATTTACAACAAGTATTAATCAAGTTCTATCAACTTATGTCAATCACTCTTACTGGTGTGATTATTTGGTATATCTTTATAGTAGAGCTGACAGTTAATATCTGCTGTCAGCTCTAGCTATCATATATATAATGGTGACATTTTAGAAAGAAAAAAAACAACAGTTCATGGAATGTATGTCTGTACACAAGACTCAGGCACTCTTCATTTTGTATTCCAGACAAGGTAGCGCATGACCTCACCAATATACAATTGGTTCCAGCTGACAGAGTGAATAGGCAAGTAGGTTACTGAGATCATACAAAATGCAGCCTTTAGTACGAGATCACAGCAATGTAATTGTAACAGTTCTACACCCGTGACAGCACTCAACAACTTCTGTAGAACTGAAGGCAAGACATGCTATACTCTATATATATCTACATGTCTGCTTCTGTGAAGGTGAAAGAGCAATGTTGTTAACAGGTCAGAAAAATGTATCCTGATTTTTAAACAGCTCCAAAATAACAACAATATAGGTCTGGATTATACTCTGATCATTTCCTAATTATTTATTTATAATGAGTTGTAACCCATACGGAGCGGTTTGTGTATAATAGGTATCCTGCATTGATGAATTTAAAGGGTAAATATCATACGTAAATACTTCAGATCTATTTAGGTTATCACCCAGGGTATAGGATACTTATAGTTCCTACACACGACAGTGAGTGTTGAGCTTAGCATCACCACTCACTGGTCTAATTATGTATCTCCTTACACCAAAGGATATCTAGTTACACCTCCACCGACTTATCCTGTAACAGACAACAATAGTTACAAAAAGGCTCATGTACAACTTGCGTCATAGCAGTGTTCTATTAAGAATTTCAACTGTATTTGTGGTTGATACTGGTCACGAATCACCAGTCAAATAACCCCCAGAGATCAAGCCTGTCAGCGTCTCTTTACTCACCCACTCATTTGATACGTTTACAACAGCAATATCAAATCTAATTTAAGACATATATATATTGTTTTCTTTTTGAAGTTATAAGAGCTTGACAAATGCACTACACACTGACTAAGATCCTTTGGCTTGCCCATATTAGGTGGGGATTTCAACCATGAAATTCTATTGTTCATATATGATCTGGTTAAAATTTATCACCAGCACACATACAAAAACACAGTCCTAGATAGAAAACTTCAGACTTTGACCCGGATCTATAAGAACATTTGTATGTATAAAGTATATATTACCATACTATTTATCAAACAGAGAAGATTCCCACAAGTAAAACCCAAATAATCATACAATTTAAAGTACCGGTATATCATTATAATGTGATTTTGCAATTCTAGATTGAGAAAATAAGTGAGATTTGCATTATGAAAACATTGATTGCTATTTTCTTCATTATTATATACATGTACACTATTTCTCTTTTCGAAAAAACTTTTTTGGCAAAATTCATCAGATGTCAGATTGACCATGGCCATGTAAATTTCTGTCTAGTAGAATGATAGACAATTTCCATGGCCGTAGGAATATGGTACCTATTTATGTGATATAAAAGGTTGATGGTATTTATTACATGCTGCTTACAGCGCCTTGTGGTTTTGTTGTTACTACTCAAGTTATCGATGAGACGACGGGAAGTTTCCTGGATTTAACTTTACTTTAAATGGCAGTGTTGTAGATGAAGCAGGTGATACTTTCCCTTCTGGTACACCTAGTCTTATTCTCCTTGTAATTTTTCAAGACTGTCCAGGTAAATCTTTCTTTGTTCATATTTTGCCCTTGTTTGAACGATTTTGGGTTTACCTTACCTTTAAGTTGCACTTTTTCAAAAGAAAACAACTCCAAGGACAAATGATAATTACAGAACTTATGATTTTGCAGAAATCTCTGATAGTTTTTGTAACATTGTAACGGTAGTGCAGGCAAATTCGTCGTGCACCCAAATTTGCCATCCTGTGACCAAAATGCCTTATGACATCATTATACACACCTATAGTAAGATGTGACGTAAATAACGTCATCATATTCTCCAACACAGTTAAAGCCTTCAAATATTTTGACAAGAAGTGATATAAGATGGGAAAAGTAATATTTTAATTAAAACAGTTATGAAATATCTAGAAATGCAACAAATCTTACAAATTTGGTCTGTGCGATTGATGTCACCTCAAATTAACTCATTAATCTAAGGCCAGTTGGCTGTGATTTAGTGTAAATGCATTTCATACAAATTGAAAATATTTATGGTCGACTGATCTGCCAATGCAAGTTTATTGTTTCTGTTCGAGTGTGCTTTGGTTATACAATGTACTGGGGACCCGATGCTTGTTTATGGAAATGATGCTTGAAAAGATTTGATAATTCATTTTCCCTTTAGCTCAGTGATAGAGCGACCGACTTAAGGAACCTGGAGGTCAAGGGTTCGATCGATCTTGGTGGAAGCACACTATCACAAATCTGTAAATTCGAATTCTTGTTACACTGTAAATGAGATCCCAGCATCAATGAGGGCTATAACATTC
>JAULCA010412892.1:1207-11760 GCA_032360845.1 Crassadoma gigantea
TTGTTTGGGTTTTAATGAAAGCCCCCCCCCCCCCCCCCCTCCCCTCCCTTTCAATTCCCATACTAATAGATCCAAAAAAATAGATTTAATATCAGGCCAGAAAAAATTATCAAATTCGGCTGTGAAACCATCTGGGCCCGGGCTTTTTTCCAATTTTTAATTTTTTTTATTGACCTACCTAGCTCTTCTAAAGTGATTTCCTGTTCTAGCCTATTTTTAATGTCTTATTTATCTTAGGTATATCTGATAGCCGTGTAATAGTTCATTTAAATTAACATTTTCAATTTCGTTCTCCCTATTTGCATAGAGCTTACTGTAAAATTCACCTATTTTATTAAGTATATGTTCCTGTTCTATTATCTCCTTACCAGCACTATCTACAAGTCTTGTTACATTCTTATTTACATAGTTTCTCTTTTCCATATTGCAAAAGTATTTTGTGGGTTTTTCCCCGCCTTCGACACATTGAGCTCTCGCTCTAGTAATTAGTCCTTTCATGTACTCATTTCTCATTAATGTCTTGGTCGTTTTTCAATTCAGTTAAAATTTCCTCCAAAATTTGATTTGGCCCGTCATTCAACATTTCCTCAATGTTTTTTATTTGTCTACTTCTACTTCTACTATTTGATGACCTGACAGTTACTTCAACATAGTGAAGATCATGTCATATTATATATGTTCTATCAACCTTGTCAAATTTTTCCTTATTTCTTTTCTTTTTTTTATAGCCACTGTAGGGTATAGTAACAGCACGAATTTCAATAAAATCATTTATAAAAATGTTGGTTATCAATAACTGACTGATAGCATGAAGGGTCTATATTCTCTATTTCATGCCTATTATATAGGTATTTTAGTCTCTCAGGCTGCTCACAAGAGTTATCCTTCTTGACCTACACCGGAAACGCAATCAGGTGCTGCCATCACATGAAAATATGATAATGGTTGGCAGAACACCGGGGAAGTGACAGTTCTTCGTAAACAAAAAAGGGGTGCCAATAACTGTCATTTGAGATATTCAGGCGTTTTGACTATATCGGTTTATTTTAAGAAGCAAAATGCCTCCTCCTGATATTACTATAAACGAGGGCGACGTCGTCAAACTCGTTGCCGAGTTTTTAGAAAATCGCGAGCTAAACATTGCCATGCTTTCGCTTGAAAGAGAGACAGGTCTTATCAACGGCATGTTTTCTGACGATCTTCTGTTTCTACGACAACTCATTCTCGATGGTCAGTGGGATGACGTCATCGACTTTGTCCAGCCGCTTAATTCCGCAGATGGGTTCAATGGTAAACAATTTCAGTACTACATAATGAAACACAAATACTTGGAACTATTGTGCATTAAATCTGATCCAACAGCCATGCAGAATTATGAGTTTACAGTTGAAGAGGTTGTAAAATGTTTAAATTCTCTTGAAAAACTATGTCCAACTAAAGAGGAATACAATAATATGTGTATGCTACTGACATTACCAAAATTGTCGGATCACATTGATTACCAGAATTGGAATCCAAGCAATGCACGAGTCACTTGTTTTAGAGACATCCTGCCACTTGTACAAAAATTTCTTCCATTTGAAAGGAAAGAAGATAAGAAGTCATGTGTTGCAGAAAATGACCGTCTTCTACAGCTTGTTTTGAAAGGTCTGCTGTATGAATCTTGTGTGGAGTACTGCCAACAGCGAGCAACGAGTAATGGTGATAATAGTTATTTAGATATGGCATATTCCACCGTCTTACAGAATACAGGGTTTAATGATGCAGATTTGAGTTTACTCTCGTGGCTACAACACATTCCTGATAGTACATTTTCTTGTCCATTTGAGCAGAAAAACCTGAATTTTGATGTGCGTCCTCTTGTTAAACCTTCACTGGAAGCATCATGGTCGGAGCAAATTCTAGTCACACCTATCAAGCCGAAAATGTTTCCCCACTCAGCAGTGCCAAACACCAGACCCCGTTCAGCTGATCATATGACAAGGTCTCTTAATCCCCAGTTTGATGGGTTATCTAGTGGATTAGCTCAGGTGAGAGGTGGATTGATGACCCAGTCAATGGACTTGAGCAAACATCCTTTGTCGCAGTCGGTGGCACCTGGACCAAAGCTAGACATGTCCATGAAAAATCCAATGCAGATTTCCATAGACAAATTGTTTTCACAAGGAGAGTGTGTACAAACTCATAGTTCTATTGTTGAGGACACAAGAATGTCACCTGGTGGACCAATGCTGCATAGATCACCTCCTGTTTCTCAGACAGCTATAAAGCCAGGACCTCTTCCTCAGCATACACAGACAAAATCTCCCCCCCGAAGTGCCACACCCCCACAGCGTCGGATAAGTTTGACAGGTGAAACTGCCCAAAGGGTTGTTTCGCCAGCACAATCCCAGACTGATCCCCGTGAGAGACATGATTCTCCAGAGCCAGGAAGTGTGAGAGATTCAAGCTCAGAACTGTTTAAAGAATATCAGAGACAGAAAAGCAGGTTACAAGACCAGCTTGCCATGCAGGAGAGACAACGAGAAATGTACCAAATGGAGTTGAAAGAGATTGAACAAAAACAGCAGATTATGTCACAGCTTGAAGGAACTGAGGAAAAACAAGGTATACAATTTATATTTTATATTTGCAAGCTTTGTTGTTATGTATTTGTGTTTTATATTATTTTTATAAATTCATAGATAATGTATGTGAAACTATTTAAGCTAGCAGCCGGTTACATCTTTAATACAATAATTTAAAGAATGTGTATTGGTCTTTAAGTGTGCATTCTGCTGCTAAATTAAGATGAGTAAATGATGTAAAGAAACTTAAATCAAGAGGCACTGTAGTCTAGTGGTAGGACTCTAGGCTCTTGATCCAGGGTTGCAGGGTTCTAGTCATGTCACTTTGTTGTATCTTTGAACAAGATACTTTACTCCACTTGTTCCAGTCTACTCAGCTGTAAAATGAGTACCTAGTTTGGCAGTGCTAGAATTGTTGAATGCTAGCTGTGAGTGCTAAAATGACAGCACCATCTATATGCTCCCAAGGGAGCCGAGAAAGATATTGAATTGGCTGGTTGCAAAATCCCTATACATGGAAAATAATTTGTGAACTGCTTTGAGATGACCTACAAACTAGGTTGCGATAAGGTGGTATATAAGAACCTTGAAATATTATAAAATGTAAACGCCCTCAATTGAGTCATGATAATGCACATAAGTACATGTACCTAGTACAATGCATGTAATACAATACATAGAGGTATTGGTGTCTTGATGAAAAAAAAATATCTATGAACCATTTCTGCATCAGGTACTCAATATTTTCTTATACAGTATATATATTCAAATTCTTTGGTTCTGCTCTCTATATACAGTATCTATATGTAAAGTTTTAAGTGCATTTCCAATTTTTTTTTGGGGGATTCAAGTCAGTCAAAACTCAAAATAAGGACTTGCATTTTTGTTTTCTCGTAATATAAAGACTTGGTTTAAAAGCAAATCAATATTATTTCATCATGACCTCATGATCAGGTGGTATGTACGTATATACATGTATATAACAAAAGGTACTGTTTCTGTTAAGGAACATATTTTTTCAGACCAGGTCAAAGGTCGTTGCAATTTTAAGTTTTGATAGATAATTCATATTTGGATCCCACACAGTAACCTTAGGTTCCTTTAGCTTGAGCCAGTCAAACTTTATACTGCATGTGTTCTTATGGAAAGTTTTTACTTTGAATTACGTTTCACGTCAAAGGTTAAATAAGGTCACTGGTACACATACTATAAAAATCATATAAGTTTCTGAGCAACAGCTGCTCCATCCAGTTCTGTGTTGGTGGATAACACTCAATCTTTATACACATTATCCTCAGTGAAAGTGCTTGCTTAGGAATGCTTTCCAAATTTGAATGTCAGAGATCAGTGTTATAGTTACAGTAAATAGATAAATGATTTTACACACTCCATACTGAGCTCTGGGATCCTGGCACATAGATCTAGAGTATCACTTAAACTAGCTAACTCCATATATATACATGTATACACTGTTTCCAAAATTCTTGCCTCATATTGCTTTTCATGTCCAATTAATGTCTGTTATATTTGAATAGAAAATTTGTTTCCACATAATTCTTCAAGTAGGCCATTGATACTCAAATATGAACTTCATGCTTGGTTCCTTACTAGGAGAACTTACGTCCAAAGGTCAATGTTACTGGTGCCTATAGCTAATAATTCATTTGTAGGACATTTGTTTCCACACAACCACTCAAGTGTGCTGATAATACTCGAACTTCATACACAGCTTCCAAATGTTTGCTAGAGATTATATTTCAGATTATTTTAAAAGGTCAAAGGTTAAGGTAATTTTTATATAAATGAAACATTACATTCTGCACAGCACACGAGTACTTCAATTCATTATCAAAAACGACTCGTCCTTCTTGAACTTTACCAGTGATGGTTGGAGTATAATTGTTTTGTCAGTATTATATAGACATGTTGTTTAAAATTTCACTATTGTTATATCAATGTTGTAAAATATTGATTGTTGTCTGCATTGAATTACCTGGTAATATATATATTTATTATATTCCGAGGTTTTTCTTTTCCCTTGCTAATGTTGTGGATTGTCTCCCGTTCTCTTTTCCTTTAGTCAATCACATATAATGTGGTCATGATCATAAGTTACAGGTTGTGTGTTCTGTTTATAAGACAGCTATATATGTAACTCTTCCTACACAGACTGATTCTCACAAAACCAATGATGGAGTCCCTCCACTTTTATACTGTATGTACAGCCCCCATGTTATTTCTATTGATAAAAAGCAGTTAAACATGTTGCAGGCCATTTCAGGGTGTTTACTATTATAGATTTTTTTAAGTTACTGGTTACGGTATTCTAATTAATTAATGTTATAGAATAAATGTTAGCATCTGTTTTAATCAATAGACCTGGGGTTTGAATTCCTGTGGCAAATATATAATGAAAAAAAAGCATACAATAGATATATTTCTGTATTAGTGTGTATATGTATAAATCTGCCAGCTTTGTAAGTGGACAAGGAACTCATTTGAAGTGAAAAAAAAAAATGAACAAATTGGAACTCTTCCTCATTAGAGATATACACCTTAATAGTATGCGGGTACTTTAGATCTCTCCTTTAATTTTAAATTCCTTTTCCTAAAATATCTGAACATTTATGAACATTTAATCAGTGGTCATGGTTTATATTTCAAAATCTTATTATTTAAAATTTAAGTTCAGTGTTTAATGTTAGTGTGTGTCTTCTATATACTTGATACCAGGAAATTTTCGCTCAATCAAACATTTGCCCTTTGCTGGTAAAACCATATTCGCCCAGTTTTAATTTCACCCTTCTTATTTGATTATTATGTCTGTTATATGAAAGGTGACGATCAATTTGCAGTGAAAGTTTCCCGGTATAGAGTAATATTTTTTGTGATGTATATATACACTGTACTTCATTTCTTCACCCTTTAGGTTCCTTATCTTTACTAGTATACATATGTTTTGTTGATTTTGTTAATTTTATTGATTTCCAGATTATGTGGACAGAAATTTTCCATCATCTTCCACATGTAGCACACCCTTATTAGACAATGTTGAAAGCAGTGATCTTAGCATACATACACCAAAGTTTACACCCATAGCAAACAATGAACATGTCACAGGAAAGGATGCTGACAGTCCTTTAAATATCCCTGATACAGATACACCTGACTTTAAACCTTTTAAAAACAATGAGGAGTCTGTAATGCCCATTGATCAATTGCCTATGAATACACCAGAGCTAGAGATGTTGAAAAGGTTTGGTAAAGAAAAGAAAGGAAATTATCATGTGATAGATGCCATCGAAACACCCATCCTTGCAATGAATGCTATTCATATGAATGACCCAGAGATTGGACTGGAACCCATGGACGAAGATGCTAGCAGAAATACAGACAGGAGTTCAAAATCTGGCTCCACAACATCAGTTCCTCGACAACAGAACAGTGGGTTGAATGGGAATAACCGACCAGTGGGTCCAGTACAGTCGAAGGAGTGGCCCGACTCGCAAACCATTAAAGATGGATCCTACGTATCAAGAGGGGAAGTCTCAAAGCTTTCACAAGTCAAAGGTCAGAAGTCATCCTTAAAGGTCATGTCCCAGGGTAACACCCCAAATAGTCATTCTAATGTCAAGGAAGAAAATGTCTACCCACGATCAGGATTAACAGGAAATACGACCCGACAGCAAATAGCTGGTAATGAAATACAACATGTTCCCAGTTGTCCTCACAGTCCAGCGAATAGCTATAGAACATTACCCAATATGGGTAAACAGAAGGCAGGACAACCCAGAGATGGTACACTAACCCCAAAAACTGACCCCCCAAAATCTCCCAGCTCTTACACACCAGGTAAGTTGTTAAAATAGAACACTAACATCCTTAATTAACAAACAAGTATACATCATTAATGAAAAGTTACTTGTTTTGATAAGCAAAAGGTGTTTGAATTGAAGAAGAAATCTTATTTTTTTTTTTTATATAATTTCCATATATATGAACGTTCACATGCTGATCTATTTGTGAAAATAAGATTTTCTGTCCTGAAATTTTACCCCCATTTGGATTCATCTTGGTGCATTGCAATTTTTATAAATTAAATTTCACAAATTATTACCTAATTAATTACAAAAATTAGTTAATTTTGTAATTTGGGTAAATGGGAACTAAGTATTATTTAAGAATTTTTGCACTGTACTTTGGGCTATAGGTTCCTGCACCACTCTACCAAGGCGATCTAAACCTAAATCTCAGGATAAGGAGCTGTCTCATTCCCGTTCTGGGCCACCAGGCCTAGGGGGCGCCGTTAGTTGTAAGACAAAACTCCCTGGCAGTAAAACGGCATCCCAATCCAGTCCCCGGCCAGCCCCTAAGGGGCCAGTTCCCAGGCCAACTAGTCTGACCCCAGGTGGTCAAGGGAAGGGCCGAAACCCTAAATCCCCTATCATGTCATCTAAAGGTAGACAACTCTGTTCATATTGGCATGATAAATGGTTGAACCCTTTTTGCCTTTATCTAGATTTGCATTATTTTATGGTTCATCATCACATCCTTATGCTTCAGAACGTGATGTGATCAATTGTATCTATATATAGTAACAACATATACTAATCTCCCTTCCTTTTGTGAGGGTGCCATCGACTGTTGTATATTGGTATATATTCCCTTTAATAATATCTCTTATTTCATATTTATTCCATTAAGTGATTTTTCATGTTATTGTTTCTGCTCCTATTTAATTATATATATAGTATGTGTGTGTCCATTATTTGTAATTTGGATTATCATTTGAAACTTTTTGCTTTATTAATATTTTGCCTATTTTAGCTTCAGTAATCCAGCCAACACTTATAAATTTGTCTCTCTGTATTATGTCATTGTTTAAGGGACATATAGGTCGTTTTCTGTATAAAATTGTCCCAGTTTTTCAGCCAGTCATTTTTTTTTGGCTGGGAATGAAGTTGGCTGGCATATTGATGCACTAATGCATGTATTTGTTTGACTTTGTCATTATGCATGTATATGTATCCTACCTACTAGTAAATAAACTTCGATGTATAGAATGTTGTAACTAAAAAAGTAATAAACATATTAATTATGAAGAATGAAAGCTCATTAAATTTCCCAACTTCCAGGAAACCTTACAGAAAATAGCTGGTCATGATGTGGATTATTGCTGTTTTAAAAATTGAAAAAACTAATTTTGTATTATTTTCAGAGACCAAACATATGGCATGAATTTAATCAAATTTGAATAATTAGCCCCCTGAAAGCCAACATATATAATTTGTTTTCAAATATTTTCCTGATCAGCTAATACGAATGACTTACAAACCTCAGCTTAGTTTGCATACTAGTAAAGCATTGACAATTTCCATTCACTTTAATTGTACCAATAAAGCAATTATGGCTCCAATATATTCATGTATAAATTTGTTTTAAAAATATCATTAATTTGTTAAAGCATAATTGTTTAAGATCGAGATTAAGATACACTTGGAATTTTATTTAATTGTACAGTAGATAATTTTATGACTGAAAAGCAACTTTTTATTTTTTCTAGGTGATAATGTCCTTTTATTTCCACTCGGTTAAAAGAATCAATTTCTGATATGCTTTTATTCTATTCCTTATTATGTATTATGAGTGATTTGCTTTAAAGGTATATTGAAATTTGGATATTTGTTGTATTGTGAACAGATGCTAAGCAAGAAGCCAATTATCAGGAGACAAGCCAGGTCAGCACAGGAAGTCTACACCGCTCTCACTTGGATGCTAGTCCTGGCATGGCCTCACCGAAACCTACTGTATGTAGAAGAACCTGAATCATTCAGCTCAGTAGATCGAGCGACCTCCCTTAAACCTTTATCGATACAGTGACCTCCACCAAAACCTAATTGTCATACAATCTCCTAGCTTGCTCTGATTTCTGGACTATCAGTAATTTCTCTGTTGAGACATACATATTTTAGATCTACTTTACTTGTTTAAAGGGCATCCTTGTGGCTTTATCATTGAGTATTCATTAGCCTGTCATCTAGCCTGAGTTTCCTTTGGCCCTGACACCAGACTTAGACATTTTGACAGAGAGATGTCTGGTGTGGGGCCAGAGCGCACTCCTACATGAAAATGTGGAATTATCCGACACCGTTTGGTGTCGGAGAGTTTGAGGTGCTGACAACAAAAATTGGCTATGACACAACACATACCTTACATATATCGATAAATGGATTATTTATTGATCCAAATCCCCTCTTATTATCACCAATTGCTGCTTAATTCTGTCAGTAGAGTCCTCGGTTTTCAATCGTTCAAAATTTCCCACCTGAGGGGACGCCATTTTATTCCGACTAGGGAGAGACTAATCAACAAAAAGATGCGGTCCAGAAATTTTCTATACAAGCATGATTTTCAGTTCTCGGTCCGTATCGGTATGGCTTGTTGATTAGTCACTTCCTGACCCGAACAAAATGGCGTCCGCTGTAGATACTGTAGAAATTAAACTTTTGACAATCAATTTTAAAACAGTGAAATGTATTCTTTTTGTCATAATTGTGAGCAAACATTACACTGTTTAAATCTCCTTGTTAATTTCAAAATCTGGGAGATTTCTATTTCACAACTTGAAATATCTGTTTCAAAGTCAGGCTTTGATCTTATGGCTTGAAGATAAATGTGGAATACATGAAAACAATTCTACTTATACATGTATATGAAGCAAGTTTCTTGTGTTTATTTCATGGAAAGATGTATCTCAGTGTACTGATTTCTATACTTATACCAGTCAGATGGGAATCGCCCCAAGTTTGTGGCAGTGACTTCAATGGAGGATGCACAAGCTATCCGGACCGTTGCTTTCCATCCTTCAGGCGAGCTGTTCGCTGTGGGTTCCAACTCCAAGGTGTTGCGTGTTTGTGCATTTCCCGAATTGTCTAGTCTCAGGTAAGAGGTTTTTGCAGAAACTAGTCTTGATTAGGTAAGAAATCCTTTTGTAAACAAAGTCATGGCATTTCCAAGATGGACTTGGCTGAAAGGATAAATGTTACTGTCCACTGAATTGTGTTTGTAACTGATAGTGAATTAAAAACATCCTTGCCAACTCTCCCTATCTAGGAGGGAGAATCCAGATTTTGGACCCATAAATTCAGTATTTTCAAACTGAATTTGCTAAATTATTCCTGTATTTTAAGATCTAATGATTTCATCTGGAAGAACAACTCAAACTATGAAATTTTAAAGGATTATTTTGTCTCTAGGGGGTATATATGCACACTTTTTTGAGGCTATATGTTTTTGTGAATTCAGAATCTCACCAATGGAATTTTCAAAAAGTTGATAAGTGTGTAAAAATTACTCATCAATATGAATAACTTTTTACTGAAAAAGTTTTCTAAAATCTGTTTGAATGTTAATATTTAGTCATTTAACCAAAACTTGTGTACACCTCACTATTACTAACTCCTTTGTATTATAAAAAGATGAATTTTAATTTACCACAACCTCAATTTACTTATTAAAGGCGTGTTTATAGATTCTTTTATATAATAAAGGTTTGGTTGAAAAAGGTTACACTGCCTTGTTAGAAAATGGGACAATAAATGGTTTGTACATAGAAGCAGTGTGTTGTCTTATAGCTATAAATTGCTGTACTAATGACATGTGTTGTGGGGTTCCAGAGAGGACCATGATACAGAGAGGATGGAAGTTGTTTACAAAAAGAACAAACATCACAAGGGATCCATTTACTGCATAGCCTGGAGCCCTATGGGAGACCTCATCGCCACAGGCTCAAACGACAAGACCATAAAGATGATACGCTACAATACACAGGAGCACAAAGATGGTAGTACAGTAGAACCCACTTATCATGATATCGGTTATTATGATATATCGGTTATTATGATATTTACTCCATGTACCGATTTTTTCCTTCTTTAACTAAGCAAAAAAATATCGTTTATTATGATATGGTCAAAGGTGGGACCC
>JAULCA010413225.1:12652-24321 GCA_032360845.1 Crassadoma gigantea
AATTTTGTTTAAAGTTGGTGTTGATGCATTTAGAGTATGAGCTATCATACAAAATAAAGGTTAGTTAACTCGTGGAGCTACTATATTCCACACGAATTATCTACTGTGTTCATTAATGTTTTTTAAATTTCTTTTACCCATGTTTTCGACAAAAAAGTTCAAAGTTTGGCTTTTAAAGAATAGAATGTATATAAGTAAAATTTAAGTGCATCATATATTAGCTTTATTCAGGAAATGTTTAATTGACAAGAAAATATAATGTTGAGTTAGTGAAAAAACACAAGTCCATCGCTGCTTGTAACCCTTATGACAGGTATGAGATTTTTACCATAGCGATAATTAAACGAGCGCTTTACTATGGTGAGTTAATATCCTTAGATTCAAGTTTTGTCGATTTACCTTAGAAACATTAATTGCACAATTCAAGACCAATTTAAACCCAAACAATCTAGTTTATATTTTTTTTTATATTCTAGGCACCGGTTGTCAGAGACAAATTGACCCTCCACATTGCACATCCTTACTAATTCTATCCTATTCCGCTAGGAAACACGTGGTCTACTCGGAACTGTTTTTAGCAAATGTTCTTCCTAATTAACATTGCGTGTACCTCATGTTTCTAAAACATGCCACCTTTATTTTTACGCTTAGACTTAGGCATTTACGAAACGTCTGTATTGTTAGAAAACTACCATATATAGTCAGAATGGTTATAACGGATGATTTATCACTCATTTTGTGTTAAAACACTACACCCACCTTACCAAATTGAATGATGGTGACGAATGACATTATTCCTTAACGATTCTCGTAGGTATGTTAACAAAGCTACTTACCATTGTGAAATACAGTGAGTATACCACCCCACCCGACCCCCCTCCTCCCAACGTTGATAATGCTATCTCAAGTGTCCCAGAAGTTAAGTATATGCTTATCTTTATACCGATGAATTACCACAAGTACAATGTATGAAGTAACAAGTAACATAGTGACCTACTCCCGAGGACTTACCACTTGTATTCCATGCCCTTCCTCACAATAACAGCCACCACACCTTCAAGGACGAGAGCGACATCCACGATGGCGAACCACCAGAAGAAGTTGTCATCGTTAATGCTAACCACCCTCCATACTGCCAACAGACTGTGGATGACCAGCACAAGACGTACCAAGATCGCCTTAAGGATGTCAAAACAGGCTAATGCCACCTTCATCTTTATCAGTTAATCACCTGGCTTCTTGTTTGTTCGTGTAATGTACGCCGGAAACTACTTCCACAATTATGTCCTCACTTATATACTGTGTTAAAGCTGATGTTACTCGGTGATTAAGTGTTCAATATAAAGCTGAAGTACATTATCATATGTCAATTCCGTAGGCGAGGGCTGATTCTGCTGCAATTTACGTAACAGCCAATAATATAAACACTGACGTTTACATTATGTAACCGTTTTTTTCCTTTCCTGATTACCAAGTCCGGTCAATGTTGTTTCCTGGTTCATGATATTATTACGTTTTTCTTGGAATCTTTACACAAAACAGGAACGTTGATACAAAATTCGGGATTGTGCTTGCTCGTTATATGTTAATGTCTTTTGGGCTGTAAGAACGTTGAACATTAAAGCTCGTATTTCTCACGGAGATATTGATATAGCAATTTGTTTGAAACAAACTTTCCATTTACATGTAAACCGCGTTCTTATAAATTTTGCCAGAGGTGTACTTCCGATCATAAGCTAAGAATGGACGTGAATGCGCGTGTCTCGTGACACGTGCTTTACGTGACACGGATATGTAAACACGGAATACAGTATTGGAAGTTCTCTTTCCATGTCAGCAGTTAATATCCTTTTATTGTCTCCTGGCTCGGCTACACAATCCACACACACTTTATCGGTTACAACTCATTCCGGAGTCCCGGATGAATTATAACGGTGCGTTGGCATACCCAGCTATCAATACATACGAGATGACTATTGATTGGACGTACCTGACTCTGCAGTGTTACTATTGTTTACAGCACCTGTCATACCGCACACAGAATATGTCCTTATTAAACCTTCCATGGTATTATTGCTTTAGGTATCTAACCGGACTATACAGTAATTATTATAAACCCATAAAAACATTATAGATAATGTTGTAGTTACTATTTGATTTGCAAGAATCATGATGTGTAAGTGAACTACGGTTAATTAGATTTAATAATTGATTGATAGAATGGCTTTTTATGTTTACTAAATATCATTTTAAAGCAATCGATTAGGTATTTTGACTCATTCGTTATACAGTCAAACGAATAAACATTGAAAGCATTGATACTATATTGGCGTTGTATGTTTGCGATTATTCTTTTACTTGATTTTAATGTATGGTTTAATTACAGTCGTTGTATACAGACAAAGGCCTACATCTTCACGAATAAAAGATACATACAAGCAAATGAATCTGGTATCCGCCTATGGGATTAAGAAACACTTATTTTGATTGGTCGCTAGTTTGTTTTGTTAAGTCACGAAACTCCCCCATCGTTTACATCCGCTTCGTTGGATAGATACTTGACCGAGCGAGGTACGTGTGTGGCGATGTGATGGACGGGGAATCGTATTGTTTGGAAATAACTTGTATTAGAAGCGAACCCGTTTAACCTAACAAAACGGACACAGTCCATGGACCCACTACAAAGCGAGGGAAAATGAAATAATTCCATGGGGTATTCTGTCTATTTCCCAGATTGCCAATCAGAGTATGTCATTTGTCAATTTAGATGTTATAAAATGATCGCAATCATAGTGAGATTAATATTTTATTATATTAATGCGACAATACGACGCAAGTGTAACTGTATAAAAATATATTAGGAATTGTATCAATACTTGCTCATCGCTTTCTCTTAGCTCACATAAAATGTGTTGAATATATAATAGATCATATCAAATAATCTCGATATTAGGGATATCCCATTTTGTTATGAACCAAACACCATCCGTTTTGAAAGGTATTTCCCAAGTACAGTACCTACTTCTGTTTTACATCATTCCTTTCGCCATTGAAGTAAAACACGAACACTAGGGAAACTGAGTGTTTTTGTCTCGTTTTTTGTTTCTTGTTGAATACACGAAGCTGTCTTATTTATTGATATCCTACCAGGGTTTCCTACTTGTCTGTAGCCAACGTTATTAAAACTTTGTGAGTTTGTTGATGCTGTTAGATAGCTTCTTCATGTGTGATTTAATTATCATCGATGTTTTACATGGGTTATGAGTCTTTGATACCTTTTTTCTTTTCCTATTTTGTGACTTTGTGTTGTTGTGTTTTGAATGCCAGTACTGAACATGCCTTTTTATTTATCATCTTTTTTTTACAGAATTCATTGACTCTGCCTACTTAGCTGGTCTTTCTCATTGTTTTCTTGCCATTTTGCATAGTAATGATGATGAAAGGGTCTAATTCTCTGTCGACGATTCCATCCTTCACTCTGTTATCATTGTCTTGTTTGACCCCGTCTGAACAGAATCGCTATGAAATTAATTACAGATTCGAAAAAAAATGTATGAAAAAAAATTTCAGATTACTTCCGCATAAGGTAATACATTTCTTCTATCGATGTTATTTTTTTACCAATGTTTCAGCCTAATCATAAGATAGTTAAGCAAGGGCCATTGAGGATTCATGTTATCATGGTTTTTATTTAGTCTATACGACAACTTGTTAATTGTGGTTGGAAGTATGCCATTTTTTGTTCGTTATTTAAATGTTCTCCATTATCGTCATCAACTTTTTACAACATAAAAATACTAGACGATATTATGTAACTTAATTAAGCCACTCCTAATGTATCGCTGGCAAATTTAATTTGCCGACTTATAGTTATGAAATGAGAAATCCAACAGTGCAAAAATAGCAATTGAGTGCACAGAAACCGTGTATTTTGTAAATATTATTATATGTTGCACGCAAAACTACCTTATACAAATAAAGCTTCCCCAACGAGATTTACCAATTTGAAAATGAACACATTTCACTTCAAGATTTTATTGAACTAAAATTCAAAGGGATTTGGCAGCAGACTGAAGCCTATATAAGCCCTCTCCCGACGGTGGACAATGGACTGTTTAATATATACAGTAGCTATGATATTATACAAATCCAATTATATGAACAATTTAAAATGAACACATGAGAGTTAGATAAACATGATAACAATCCATCACGAGTCTGGGGACCCTTTCCCGAACAACGGTTGAATATTGTATCTAGGAAATCACGCCCCTCATGGGAACACATTATTCCCGTTCCCTTTCAGGGAAACACTCGACATTAACGTTGACAATGGAAGATTACGTTGCAAACATCGTTTCTTGACAAAAATCAAAAGACATAATTAGAAGATTAACGAATGAAAAAAATCCGGGCTGAAAGTCTTTAGTGGTTAACCAGAATGTTATTCAACTCATAGCCGATTTATCCAATGAATCGGTTGGTGGGGAAATATATTGATAAAAAAACCATGATTTAGATATAATGTCAGAAGGTTATTGGCGAGTCCCAAACTCGCACTAGTTAAGTTTCAAAATGTAAAAAAAACCTCTTAAACCTTGAAATTTACTTATATTACTGGAGTTAAATTCACATGATAACCAACCTTCACTCGTTGGGGAACGTCTATACACAACATAACAGGTAATATAAAATGTTATAATATACGGCCAATGCTTACATAAATCACCTTATTAAATTGAAAATATATTAATTTAAATGTAAGACATTTTTCTTTGGTACAATGGACCCAGGTAATATTAAAATACCAACCATGGTTAACAAGAATACCTTTAAAGGTACATTATAGGCCCTTCGACAGGTGATAGGAGTTATTTTATGGGCACATATCTACTGAACCTTATGTGACAGTGGGGAAAGTTGAGTTGTCCATGTTATATATTAACAGGAAGTGGACGCTGTCGCAATAATAACTATGGGGTGATGTCAACGAAATTTGGTTATGAAATTTACTCAGAAATATGAAACAGGAAATTTATCAACAAGTATGGCAAGATTCTGTTGCTGAGACCCTGACATTGATCATATAACCTTGACATTCAACTATCACTAGAAAAAAATCAAATTTATCAATAGTTGTGTGAACTCGTAGGAAATGTGGTAGATAGTTTTAGTCAGAAACCTGTGGAGAAGCCAACTGTCACTCACAAACGTGAACCTGGTCTGAAAGGAAATTGTTGGACGGGATATCTACGGTTCACGTAATTTTACAGATAACTCAGGGGCTTGCGGAGAAGCCACTTATCTATTTACCAATCATTATATTAATATTCTGTAGCTGTGACCTTCACTTTCAACGAATGACCTTCACCTTCACCAAGTCTCCGGAGAAAGCGTTCAGAAAAGAAAGAGGTTTTACAAAATTCAACTAAGTCCTTTTAAGCCTGTGAACAAGATTTAAATAGACAGACAAACGGCCGAACGAAGATATACAGAAAGAATGTGCCCACTTTAAAATACTTTAGATAAGGTCAAAATAAAGAGTAACAACAGTTTGAACAAAAAATCTAAAGAAACTTTATTTGTTAATACTAGTATGTGATATTATCATCATTACTTAATTGATAACTAGATGCCATTTTAAAATAGACACTGTAAAAATACGAAAAAAAACCCACAGAAATATATAAAACAATATATAAATATAATGAAATCATTACCTGAGCAAACGAGATAAGTTACAGAGGAAAATAACACATTTCCTTGTGATACAAACGAAAGGCCCACTAATGATATTCAGCTGCTCAGCACTTCTAGGTAACATTTCTATAGTAGCTTCAAAACTCAGTGAGAATGTTAGATTGACAATATGCATTGCCATGTTGTTTACATACAACGATAAAAATCAGATAAAAAATAAAAATATTAAAAGATATGGTTACATATTTGTATGTTTTGCATTTCAAACATGTCTTTACATTGTTAAAAGTGTATTAAAACAGATTTTTTACTCTAACTCTACCAGAGCTGACAATCTTATCAATTAGCAGCATGATGTTGTGGCGCAATGAACACTAACAACATGCCAACACATGCATATACAAATATTTTTTTCGTTTTTTTTTCCCGTTGGTTTAACATAAACATACATGTAATAATGCACTTGGTGACAAGGACTCACAGCAAAAAAAAACATGTTCCTTAATACGACCATAACAACAAGCTTGTTTGTATAAACTACTTCAATCTTACGCACGTGCTCATTTGTGGATTGACTAAGATCACTGCTGGCCCATACAGTCACAGTTGGCTCACAAGGTCACTTCTGGCTTACAAGATCACAGCTGGCTTACAAGATTATAGCTGGCTCACAAGATTATAGATGGCTAAAATAGCCACTGCAACCTAACAAGGCCACTATAGTTCAAAAGATCACAGCTGGCTTACAAAGTCATTGCTGGCTCACAGGGGTCACTGCTGGCTCACAAGGTCACTGCTGGCTCACAAGGTCACGCTTGTTCACAACAACACTGCTAGTTCACAAGATTAGATCATTCTGGCTAATAACATCACTGTCGGCTCATAATGGCACTGCTGGCGTACGTGATACATTTTTTGAGGTTTAAACTTTTTCAAAGAAGTTGCCTACGCTTGCAGCTTCCAATCTGGTTATCGGGTCTTTGTTCCAGCATCGCTCGATCACGCTTATCCAATCATCTGGGGGTCGGTGCTGGATGGACATATCCGGTCTGAGGCCTTTTTGGACAGAATCCTCTAGTGATTTGTGGATGTAGTGTATGATATGTTCTGCAGCGTCAATACCGTACCACATTTCCCACAGCATAATACCGAGGCTGTAAATGTCCGCCTTGTGGTCGTATATGTCACGTGTTACAAGTACTTCCGGTGCCATGTACACGGGGGATCCCACAAGTGTTCCTGATATCATATCAGCGCCTTTTGTAAGTCCGACGTCCGTCAGCTTTACCGTACCTTCCAGTGATACCTATATATTTAAAAAAAAATCCAGTCAACAATTTCAGCGAAAAAAGGCAAGTTAATTGCCAATTTATGATTAAAACACGATACCCTCTGACGACGTAAGAAATACAAGTTAATGAATGATTAAAAAAGTCTTTATTATGAACACGCATGTTCAAAACAGAAATGCTGGTTGCGCTTAAAGCAAAGAAAGGTCTAAACCTGCCAAATTATTTGGGCGTTATTTCTTAAGCATCATTGTGTAAATTCCGACTCTTTACATGGCTTAGTTTTAATTTTAATTATCGCCATCGATATTAGCAAAACAATGTTTATAAAACAATTGAGTTTTCTTGTCTAGTAAAAAAGATTGAAATGAAGAGAACATGTTGTGATGTCGGTTCAAAGATGGAATATTTATTACTGTATGTAAAGTATCAAATTTGGAAACAGAATCGGTCTATAGAATGAGTTTAGAGTTTAATCAATGAAGTCGAAATTTCGATTAAGTATCTTGCAATATCGAATAAATAGGTCGACATTTCAAGTGATGTGATGATATTGTCAATGGCTACATAAAAACACCCAAAGGATGGACAAGGGAACAACTCAGTAACTGAATATTCCTGGCAATAGACTTATTAAAAGTGTTCCGTTTCACGTATATGACAAACAAATGAACTGCTATGATTGACACACACAGTATTTAATTTTATGAGTAAATTTTAACAGAATAGAGATTTTTGCAATATTTAAGTCTTTGATAAATCTATATACCTAACATATTGAACGTATTATCTCCAAAAGACCATTTACGCTATTTATGAACTTGAAGGTGGCATTAAACTTGGTCTAAAGAAAAGAGCAGTTTGTTTAATATAATTACGTTTGTCGCACTGACATCAAATAGTAAGATATCATTAGAACACTCGACATTATGTCTGTAAGCTATGTTCACTCCTATGATAACATAAATAACACGGCGAACAATTAGATAAAATATATTTACACAATGTCATCTAAGCGATCTCTAATGATTTCCAGAGTTGTGAAAAGGGCAGACTTATAAAAATAATTTCAACTTCATTTTCCAGTAAATATACCCAAAGTCAAACACGAAATCCATGTTAAAATCACAACAGGGGCTGAGAAGATACAAAGACGTGATAAACACAATACCCAATGAAACAAAGCGTTGGGACGGAGCAGCGTTTTCTCCTCTACAACTTGTCACTGACAGAGTGGCCCTTTATTCATTTGCCTTTTATATCATAATAAATGACATTTACCTCAGAGTAATCAAATACTGGCTGAAACACCGCAATAATCGCTTTGAACCTTACATTTACAGAATTTTAAATTACTAACCATGCGTGTTTTCTAAATAAATAACCCTCCCCCAATACAAAAATAAAGATAATAATAATAAAAACTCAACAAATCAAAAGCAAATAAATGAAGACAATTTAATTATCACAAGGAAAATAAGAGCCGGTGTTCCGGAAGGGTATGGACCTTCTGTGTCATGGTCGGTATCTGCAATATTGCCCTGTCTTGATATGACACTAATAATCAAAGCCAGCACACGGACCTTAATATCACACAATGCAATAGAATACTGCTCAGTGAGAAAACAAAGACAACCTAAACACTGCAAAATATTCATCGCAATTGGCGAAACAGGTGTTACTGTCAAGAAAAGAAACTTCAAGACCACGATATCAAAATTCTGCATGCATTCTTGCAGCTTATCTGTTAGCCGTGCTAAGGAAATGGGAGTAAGCAGCCGAGGTAGGGACTGAGTTCAAGCTCAGCAGGGCATGTAAGACCGACATTGTAAATACATTTCATGTCATTTATAGACCACACGTCGTCCACATATCCGGATATGAAATTAAAGGACAAGTGGTTTGTTACAAGTCTTAACGCTAAATGAACCATTACTGAATGCCTTTAAAACCTTAAATAACATTAATTTACAAAGGAACGCTGACTTGTGTTATTTCCCACTTACCAGCACGTTCTCCAGTTTCAGATCCCGGTGCACCAAATCCTTCGCGTGTAAGTACCTCAGTCCTTGACACAACTCAATCACGTACCTAGCCATATTCCGCATGGCACGTATTTGATCATTGCGTTTGTTTCCAAGCTTTCCGGGGTTCTCGTATGCGTCATCCAGAAACACGTCTTTCAACGTGCCCTTACAGAATTCTAGGAGCATGATCCAGCTGATGCGCAACTTTTCATTCTGGCTGAGGACTGACCCGTAATAGGTGACTATGTTTTTATGCTTGAGATCTCTGTAAAACAGGAATCAGATTGTGAAAATTTCACCATCATATTGTGCGAAAAGTCAGCATATATAGGACTATTACAATGACTGAGAAGATATATATTTCTTTTGCTGAAAGGTTAGATGTAATATATTTCCGTATTTCCATATCCATGATGAGCTTTCCTTTATTTTTTTCAAAACTCTTACTCCTAATTATTGCGCTTTTTTGTTTTCACGAGGATTTTTGGAATAACAAACAACGGGTTAAAGGGAAAGCTTTATTTACGGAGGATATTATTGTTTTCTGAATTTGTAAGTTCTAGTTAACCAGGAGAGTGACTATATTCTTTACGAGTGAGAGCATTTTCAACCCAGGAATACAATGAAGCTGTTGTTCATCGTTAAACCGAAAGTAATTTGTATTTTGTTTTGTTATTTATGTTTTTCGTTATAAAGACGTTGATGCCCTGAGACAGGACATCAATCTCTACTTGCAAAACAATTCTGAATTGTGACAAAATACGTAAAGGACAGCAGACATCATGGACGTCACAATCGACAATGCCTATAATTTATAGTCAGGTTATTTTTCACAGAAAAAAAATGACGACTTAAATTATATTCGAATAATTGATTAATAATTAAACGTGTGACAGGCTCTCTGAGATACAGAATAATTGTTCCCGCCAAAACGAATTGGTTAACAGTACAGTAGAGATGTATGAATTGTACGTATCTATTATATACCTCAATGTTCGGTCCTCCAAGAGGAGGTCGCTCACGTTGGACGCGGTGATGTGCTCCTTGTTAATTTTAACAGCCACTCTTGTTTCTGCCTCACCGGATGGTCTAAGGTCGCCCTTGAAAACGTCAGCAAACGTTCCACTCCCAAGCGGCATGGCTCTGTTTATATCAAGTTCCCTCATTCTGAAGTCGGATTCCATGATACATGTCACAAAGAACATGTCAAGTAGGCCCTGCTTCTTTGAAATACTGCGCAAAAGTTCTGGAAAGAGATTAGCCAGAAGTCCTTTGTTTTCCTTCACCTCCATCCTCAAAGTGTCCATCAATATTCTGTCAGCTTTGAGAAGGTCGGGGATCATTTTAGCAATGTCGTCTATGCCTTTCATGTACTTCCCTAGAAACAGATCCAGCTTTGCCCTCAGTACGTTTCCTTGTGTTAAACTATGGATGAATATCATTGAGGCATCTTCCATGCTCTTCCTCGGGTCTCGTCTGTTGTACGGTTTAAAGATATCTCTTACTTCCTTAGATTTAGTATTAAGTGATCCAGCGCTGGCAACTGCTCCCCCAATTCTCTTAAGGTCGTCGGTGTTCTCGACCCCCTGCTTTTTCCCCGCCTTTTGAAACACGTTCTTCACAGGTGCAGGTCTTTTCATCGACTTGTGAAAGTCTGCCACCGCACGTTTATCGCCCGGCAGAAGAACACCTGGTAAAAAATACAGAACAATAGATAATGATACATGTAAATTATAGGTAAGTTTTAAATTATAAAACAATAGCACCGTTTAGAATATGGCCGACTGCAGTAGAGAAGTTTAAAGGGTTTTGTTCTAGATCACATGATTTCAAACACATACAAGTAGAAAATTGGAATATTTATAGCGCTAAATATCATCTTACACGACAAGTATGTTCTCCTTATGTAGGTGATAAAATATAAAGTGACCGTATTCATCGATACCTTCAACATCCCGCATTTGGTCTTCCATAAGTTGAAAGTCCCGTTTGAACTTTTTTACAATTTTATCCTTGAGATGTTTGACGATGCCGTTTTTATCATCCCACAGATTGATCTCATTGGCTACACGTTTGGCGATACTGCTCTCCGCCTCCCGGACCACTTTCTTCCACAATTTGTCCGCAGGTGGGCAATGGCCGGCTTCCCATTGAAAGATACGAACCTGTGCATCAGTGGCGGACAGCAGACGGTCAATCTGTCCGTACAGGTTCTCCAGCTCTTCTTTGACCTCTCTACGCATGCTATCTAGAGTATACTTAGCGTCCCTGTCTAAACGGTCCATCTGTGTCATTAACTGTTTCTGTAGTTGTTCCTTCTCCTCCAATCCTTTAGCGTTCATCAACTTGGCGACCTTAAGTGAGTAGTGAGACCGCTTCAGCACTTGTGATATCCATCTGTTATAATACAACAACACGCCATCTGAACATCGTCATCAATTTATCTGAACGTCAGTGTATAACTCAGAAAATCAGTATCAATAAGATAGTATGGATCTCTAAGTCGAAACATAATGCATTTGCAACGTGTATTTATGAATGTGACTTTTTTTCCAGATCTTGATATTTTATTTTATCATTAGTTCAGAAAAACACTTAACGTATAACTATACAAACATGTTTCAGAATAGTTATGTAAATACGGATATACGTT
>JAULCA010414114.1:0-11745 GCA_032360845.1 Crassadoma gigantea
TGTGTGGGCAGGAGAAAAACACTTTCTCTAATATCCATGCTTACGCCGACGGGGATCGAACCCCGGCCGGCTGCGTGTAAGGCCGGAGTGTTAACCACTCGACCAATCCGCCAATGCATACAAAAATAATACGTAAACTATATGGACGAGTTATCAATCTAAAGTAAATGTTCTGACTTTAAAACGATGGCTATGCATGCATTAAGTTCGGTAGTAACATTAGCATTTCCTTCCAGACTACACGAGAATTATTCAATGCTCAATGAGAGGATATCAGAACTTCGCCCGGAGATGGAGGGCCTGGACCAGGAGATCCGGAGAAGCGGGGCAGTAGTGTGGTCCTACAAAGCCGACCTAGACGAGTTAAAAGCCATTGTCATCAAGTTGAAGAAGCGTCGCTCTAAAGCGTCGAAAGACCTCACAAAACATGACGAGTCGCTTGAAATTCAGGACAAATTAGCAGAAATTATGTCGTAAGAGCAATGCCAGATCTGCTTAAATTTATAATACCATTATATCCTTATATTTAACATGTGTACGTCACTTTATATAAGTGTTTTATAACTCGAATACGAAATTGTGATATGGGATAATTTACTTTTAGAGATAGAAAATGTACTATAACAAACAATATTAAATGATACACTCCCATCAATAATTAGACTACAAAATAAAATATAACTTGATGTAAAATTCAAAATAACTATTGTTTATTTTAGACATTTTATTATGTAGCAGTGATTAATGGCTAGGAGTATTTCGTCTGCTCCGCGAGACTTAACAATAGGTCTACAGGAGAAGACTTATATAGGCACTGCCTGTTATCTAATTCATTTGTAAATTCAATTCAATTTGTTGAAACAAAAGGCTAAACAAAAGCGCTAATGGCGCCAAGATTCAAACACACATTCAGAGAGAGAAAAAAAACGGGAATTAGGTCGACTAGTGAAAATTTAGGTAACTGTGACATGTACTGTTTTAATACGAGTTTTTGTGTTTGTAATGGTTTTGTTTGATTTTTTTTGCATCCAGATTTGAAAGCCCAGACTGAAAGCACGTCTATAAATACGACTAACCAAAATGGTATATTACCTACTGTTGGTGTCGATTTTATGGAAACATCAGAAAGACAAGATTTTTTAAAACAAAATTACGTACTTTAAGTTCGGGCACCCCTTCTTCTAAATGCACACTCCCATTTAAAGTCATGTGTATGGCAATTCATAATAACGAGAAAGAAATTTGTAAATATTCTCTGCTCCTTCGTGAAGTGCGCTTAGCGATACAGGGTATATTATTTGAGTATAATGATATGAGTCAGCTACATGTTTTTGATCGTTGGTATTTCCAGGAATCCTCTACTGAACAAGCGTAACTGGTATTTAGACGACGATAGAGATGAAGCGGTCAGGATTTTATCCGACGCTGAGACCGGTACCTTCCTTCTCCGACCGAAGAAACCAAATCTTCGAAAATGTTTGTCGATTAAGTAAGTACAGACTCTTAAAGCGATAAAAAAACATATTTTGTTGCATTCAAGTTTATAAGCCTGTGCCAGTCCAAGTAAATGATATCTTCAAAAAAACATACAGGAACTTGACAATAGCGGCCTAAGTGATATAAAAACGACATATAAAGCATAAGGCGGGTATTATGGCTAAATATAGTTGCACATGAGGTCCTTATGCTCCGTTCACACATTGACGGATCGTCTCCCCGGATCCACTACGGATGGAAACTCACGGATGACCCCAGGAATGTTTAAGCCATGGTCCGCTATGGGGGCTAGTTGACAACTGGGAGTGATAACGAAGCTACGGTTCGGAACGGTTCTAGTACGGAATGACACATGTCACGGCGTACGCACTGCGGACTAACAACGGTTCGCTACGATATTAGTACGGGTTATCACAAATTAGAACGATCTGGCACGGATTAGTACGAAACAACACGGAGCGCCACGGACCTGCCACGGTAAGCAATCCGTATTAAATCTCTAGCAATCCCGTGTTAATTCCACATTTTTATCTCAAATTTAGTAGTGGTCAGTACAAGTACGTAAGTCACCGTAACTAACCGTACCGATCCTTGGCAACTTGAGGCCCGGGATGTACTACGAATAAAAACGGATATTACTGTTTATTACGGACAGATTATTTAATACGTTCTACTCCAGATCAGTAAGTACGGTTTTCTGCTCTGTGATGAATTTTTGAACATGTCCAAAAATTGCTACGGATGATGCCGGATCGTATTCGTGACTAATCCGGCGTCCGTGAATGTGTGACCGGGGTATAAGATATCTTAGGCCGCTCGGCATAGAACAGTTTTGTGTGAGCAGTTTCGTTAGTAACTTTTGTTGGTCACAGTAATAAAAACGAGAGTAATTTGATAAGTGTTTACTTAATTACATCCGCTTTGGTTTGGGTTAACGTTTCGAGGAAGATTTTCTGTATACATGTAAACATGGCAAAATATGCGCTCATTTTCAATTGGGGTTGAAACGATTGAAATGAAGTCATGTGGTCCCACACGTTCTTATCACTAGTTAGACTTAAAGTATGTGTGTTGCAGCAGTTTCCAACAGATTTTGCTATTTTGAACATTGACCCTCTTGTGTACTAATACCCGCCGTATGTACCCACCTCCTCTTAGTGCATTACCACAACGTCCGTCTGGGAGAAAGTTCAATTCCCCAAGGCGATTTAAAAAGTATACCCAATTCCTTCGTTATAGGTTACGCAACGATGACATTAAAAGTTAACCAATGTTCATCGACTATGAGAGTGTCGTTAGGGGACCCCATTGGAAATAAGCTGCCACCCAGCTTTCATGGGATATCCTTGGTAAAAGCTCAGTCATCAAGCAGATACATTATATTTATAGTGCCTCAAAGTTTGTGATATTAAACTTGTTGTGATAATCTAAATACAGTTATAAATCTGTGATATTATGCAATCTGAAACTGTGATCATATATGATATTTGTACTTGTATCTTGCTTTTACCTGAATAAATATTTTATTATTATTATCATTATCCTGATCACGGAATTAGATTGCCATCCAAGTCCGTGTCCTCATTAACCAAGTACTTGTTGATAAAAAGTTTTTTTTTATATTGAAGGTGCGACAATGGTGTGAAGCACTGTATTGTGGAGGTTAACGAACAAGGACGGTGTGGCTTCGGCGACACATACGAATTCGAAAGCATTATAAAATTTATTACTCATTTCAACACACATTCACTCTTACCGTACAACAAACATATGGACACTTGTCTGATCTGTCCTGCTCTCCAAACCGATGAACTGTTTTACGATGCATTGTAATGATCATGCTCATCGTTCGGACGCCCTACAGCCGTGCCATAAGCACATCATCAATGTATTGGTCTAATCCATAATTATCCAATTAATTTTTATAACTATCACTTCATGTTCCTCAATACGCTGTTCTTTTCGGCAGCTGGCAAGCTCTCAAATATTTGGTAATCAGTGTTCTTCTAGACTTTTGTCGAAATACAAGCTCTTTCGAGCTTATGTTACTCTGTTGTGTATATTCGACGTAACAAAGTTTCTTGAATCTTGTACTGGTCCAAACGTAATTATCGTAGTATGTCGCTGTTGCTTCACTAGTCAAAGGACATTTTTAACGATTTTCCTAGTCGGCGCCATTTTGTTCGAAGAACAAAGTTTTGTTTTCATAATCTCAGAAACCTAATTTCTATGACTCAAATGGAAGTATTTATGGAGATGTGTTGAGTGGTGCTTATCGACGTTGCAGCAGTGTATCAGTATAGATGTGGATATCGTGCTAACAGACTCCGCTGTAGTTTACAGTATTATTGGGAAGCTAGGAAGTCTAGAATGCAAAAGGTTCTAGGAATGGAAGTGCTATAATTAGAACCCAATGGACATGATTGTAAGGACGGATGGTTTCGCGGGGACATTCACAGCCAAGCTTACAGGGACTGATTTGGCCAATCGTATCAGTAATTTAAATGTTCAAAATGTAATTTTCGAGAAACATCTTGTTTACAAATGTGTTTGTCCTTTAATTCCAGGCCGTCATTTTGAAATCGATATTAATGATTGACTTTGGTTAACATTTAACAAGCTTTTGTAATTACCTGCATGCGAGTATTATACTTCCTGTTTGTTGCAAAAATAACACTAGTGGTTTTTTTTTATTGTTTTAAATATGCGACGTTAAATAAAAATTCTGATATCTTGCATCTAACTCTTGATCAACAACGTATTTGAGTGTTTAATTTGTTAAAGGAACAGGAAATTATTTTTGATATATTTTAAAGCATGCTTAAATGTGATTGTCTGGAGGCTTTGCTCCCCACTCCTACCCAGAGTTCAGCTCTTTACTCCACCTTCAAGTTGCTTATCTCAATGTACAGCAACTGTACTTCATTCATTCAGTGCACATCTCCACAGGGACTGAAAATATCAGGGGTGTGTTTGAGCATAATTAAATGTGTAGGTGGGATTATAAAAAGTTGTATGGGTTTAAACACCCAGTATATTTCATATATATGTTCTTGATTGGAAATAGCAGGGTAAAATACAGTGTTCATAACCACAAAAGAAATATATGGTAATATACACAATAGAAGCTTTTGCAAGAATGTATAAATATATTACAAAATCTAGTCACATTTCTTCATTTGTTGTGCAGAAACCCCTCGTCAATCTTTCCGCAGTAGCTAATTGTTAATGTGCAAATCTGGTCCAACATCCAATTTAGCATGTCTTTGTTTTATGTATTTATCTACCAATTTCATTCGAATCATGTCAGGTCATAGTTTACAAAGTTATTGTGAGGAAACTGTCAGAGTACAGTAAGCTCATACTCTTGTCTTTGAATATTGTTTATGCTTACCATTTTCACCAAAGTTGAAAAATATTTTAGCAAATTATCTCAAGGAAACCAAAGCATTGATGGGCGGATACTCTCCATTCAATAGTCTTGTTAAAATTACTGATTGGTATAGGAAAATAAAACTATATACATGGTAGTGGTGAAAACTGTCTCCACACAGTACAGAAATACCAGCAGGTATGGAAATATTTTCTAAGTCCTTTTAAGCACTCTCCCCGTTGAACTGGGCTTGGAGCACAGTGTAATGTTTCTTTGACCCTGATCATAACAAAAACCAAATTGTGAGAAAGAATCTTTATTTATACTTGGACATAGGTCAAGATATCTTTGTAAAAACAGCTGTTTGTTGTCCGGTGTCCAAGTACTGTAGTGAGTGGATTTATTATGAAAGGCGTCCATAAAATGTTTTCCTCTAGTAAATATTATACAATAACATAATTCCATCAATCTTCCTGTGACAGGTAAAAAAAGCATCACTTTTTTTGTGATGATTTTTTCCATTGCGACCTTGTCTTCATTTTTATTGTCAGTGTGTTGATAAAGCGATAAAACTGGGTCAGGGTAACTTTTGATCTTCACACAAGTCCAACAGCTTTCATAGTACAAGCAAAACCAGTAGTGTCTGAAAACATGCATTTAATGTTGAATCTTTTAGCTCATTCGCCCTTGGATGTCTCATCAAAGTTTCCAACCAGATCTGTAAGTAAACAAAGGGAGGCAAATAGTATATATCATCTTTAAGACACATTTCTTCTAAATCTAGGACATGTTTCAAAGTTACAGGCTGGGTAATGTGAAAAGTTAATGAAAGGATGTCTCCTTCAAAATGGTCACCTGAGTTATATTATAGGTAGTTTTTATTATCAAGATGTGAAAATCAGCATGTAAACAAAGAGATTTACATTACTGGTCCCTTTGCCAAAGGAAATAGAACAACATTCAAATAAATTATAAATTAAATGTGAAATATAATATACAATTATGGACTTCAGGTTAGGTCTATCCATGAAGCCCACAGCCCAATTGTTTTGTTAAATGACATTTTACAATGAGATTAATCCTTTTTCATGTCATAAACACAAGGATGGCATGGACCATTTTGGAATCTGAGATAGACTTCAAATACAAAATAACATACACAGAAAATGAATTTCAGACCCAAATTATGTGATACTGAATCGACATCATTAATATTCACAGATTTCAGAATTTGATGAGATAGTTCATTTGTAGTTGATTGGTTTGGTCAAACATTGTTAACGTCCTATCAACAGTTATGGTCTGTTTCACTTTTCTACTTAAAGAACATTCCACTCCTAAATTGCTGAGCATTAAGCAGGAGTAGAAACTACCATTTTTATAGACTTTGATATGTCTAAGCTAGGGAACAGAACCCAAAGCCTTCCTCACAGGGACAAATGCTCAACTACAAGCTAAAAGTGGGGCATTGGCAAAATAGACATTAGGAAGATGGAAGTTTTTAGATAGAAGAGAAAAGATAGATCCCAAATTTAGTCACCTCTTATGATTATGCCATAGGGGCAGCAGGTATAATTCTTATGCCCTACCTGCAGGGACTCCTTTGTGGTCGAATTCAATAATGTGATTGGTAACAGATTTACAGACTGGCTTGAAAATTACCTAAGCCTTTTTTTAGTAGCGGTCTGTAAACACTGTTTTATTTATAGGTCGAGATCTGTACACTTTTCTATTCATAGAATGAGGTCTGTAACACTTTTCTACTTAAAAAACAAGGTCTATAACATATTTACAAACTCATCAAATGATGTTGCTCCTCCAATCAGGACTGGGAATTAGAACCAGTGACAGTCATATAATAATATCAATTGTCATTTAGCCAATTTTTCCTACTGGCTGCCCTGGGGTAGGTCTGAAGATATTAATTTCTGATACTATTTAACTTCAATATCATCACGGTTATTCCAGCCAAGTTTGAATTACTTTTTTTTGTTTGCCAATTGACAACATCAGAGCATGATGACACAACTGAAACATAACTAACGACCTATGTACAGGTATGAGGGCAGCATACAGGAATGACTGAAGTACAATAGTTATATGGACATAGACGAAGTATTTAACAGGCTGCTGGCGTATAACACAGCTCCATTTGGGAGTTATGTGGTTCTTGTATATAAAATACCCAGTTGGAGGCTTGTTTTTACCTGGAACTCCATCTTCATCGTCATCAATGTCTTCTGTGGCAGGCTTGTTGTCGCCAGAGCCTGCTGAAATAGCAAACAAAGCCAAACATATAATACAATATATTGGGGTATGTAGATCGTAAGGTTAAAGGTCATGACGTATCCTTAATTGTGCCCCTTTGTAATAATTATTACAATAATAATTAAACCTGCAACAAGGCAATTTCTGGCTGTCAAATGAAAATACGTAAAACTAATTCTGATTCTTATGACTGAATCAAAGTTGTAATAAATCTTATCTGATGTGAGCAATGCATTATATTATTTAGACATTGCATATCTCCACCAATGAAAAAATTGATGGTTTTCATCTGCAGGATTTATTGCAAAACAGTTTGCAGCATCAACGTCTCTACTTCGATATGAACATATACCAGTACAGAGCCCTATCAAACCTAACATGTCTGGAAAGCTTCCACAAATCAGATGAAGTGCTTGTAACCTCATTTTTTAAATAAGCACTGACTTCTTCCATCTTCAAACTGCGTCACAAAGTAAAGAGTGTCAATCAAAGAAACTATGTTTTCTGACAATTTCATATTGGGGGCAATCACATTTATGTAACAGCTCTGCCCAAGATATTAAACACCTACCTGACATACTACCCGTGACAGAGGATGCTAGCTTTTTGAGACTACTTAAGCTTTCAGCTCCTAGTTGATTAAGAATACCTGGCAGCATCTCAGCAATTTCTGTAAACACCAGGAACAAGTTGTTAGACAGTGAATACAATGTATTCATCACACACACTCTTACATTACAGGGATCATTCTGTATTTTATTGAAAATATCAATATATTACAAACGGACAATAGTTATTTATAGCTTTGGGTTGTTGGCATGCAGAGATTGATAAAATAATTAATAAATTCTGAAATACCATGATTTTTCTTTTAAAGACTTTTAAAAACTAAAATTGCTACAATAACATGTTGAGCATCAATATCTACTATAATACCTCAGATATGTATTCTGTATTCTGCTAATTGAAAACCAGGTCATGTAATGATTTTGCCTTTGGAATTTCCAAAATCAATCACTTCTTAAATTATGCCTTAAAAAAATTTCTCCCTCTCCACTTTACAACTGACAGATAGACTTACCAGTTAATGAATGTTATAAAACTTGAATCCATCCACTGAAACTGCGTTGTTCTCTTTAAAGTTTTACATGCAGAATGGCAATCAGTGAATGGATGATAAATAATAGGTGCATTTTGAGCTTCTGTCATTGAATATATACAATTCATCACAAAATCTCACAAATTTGAATTATATTCCTCATTGCGACTTTACCTACTTATAGAGGTTTTTTCCCTTAAACCGGATTGGATAATATTTTGACACGGTGCAAATTCTTGTCAAACAGCAGTGGCAGTTGTTTCACGTTTTTAAATTGTTACATTTTCATAAATAAATAAACCAGAAAAAGCATGGTGTAATAGAGAAATGTTTGATAAGCATACACAGTTCACATAGTCTGTGTCAGAGCCACGTCATAGCAAGGATTGTTTATTACTGTTATCAACCTATGCACGATATGTCATATTGTGTTCCCGTTTAAAACATCAAAATAGAGGTTGTAATTCATCCCTCATATGGTTTATAAGTACATACATTTATGTCTTCCTTGTATTTACCAATTATATAAAAGCTAGAAAGAACAGACAGCGTCAATGTCTTCACATGTGCTTTCTTGAATCAGTCATGAAAACACTTGAACCGAAGTGCGCGTGAAACAAACACACCTTAGATCTCGATCCAAGTTGCTAAAACCTAGTGCAGGAATGATACATTCCTATTGGTATTTTGTTCTCACCACCACAACACTCGTAGAATGCACCGGAGATTAAAAAAAAATGTTTTCAGCAATTATTTATAGTATGGATAAATGGAAGTGGGTTCGTCGGTTCATTCTCTGGACAAAGTCAATAAGCTGCTCAGCTCTTACCAACAGCGGCTTCAAAAATTGTCATGAACTATGACAATAAATCAAGTTGTCCACTTACGTTTGTTCTCTGCCTGTCCAGTGATAGCAAATGTGTTTGCAGCAAGAGAGGCTTGCACTTTAGGGTTATTGAAATGGATAACCATACCATCATCCTTGATCATGTTCACCTAAAAGTAACAAAGAGGTTTATTTATACAAGACATTAATTAATTTATTGTAAACCTTAATCGTAACTTCTACAAAGTGAGAACCAAAGTATAAAATCAGTGTGCAAAAGTAATGACAGACAGATAGACCATGGGTATGTAAAAACCTGATGGTCTACGCAAAATGTGCGGGCGATAGACTATGCAATGTTATCAACCTGAAATAGCCAAAAATGTCCAAATCCTTTCCAACAAAGTATTTAACCATCACAGTTTTTCTAGTTTGTTCTTTTCCTTAATTAAATGGTGCTAAGCACACTACATTATTTAAGTATTATAAAAGGTTAGATAAGAGGAGATAATTTGATCAAAGTGTTTCAATGGTACCACTGTCTTACAATACTGCAAACTTCCTGCTCTTGACTACTTCAAGGGAGCTAACCCAACAAAAAGGATATACCAGTGTTCTCCGAATTCAAGCACCAGGGATGTAAAGATTAAACGGTAAGATGAAGCATAGAATGTTTCTGTCTCACTGAAACTACCTTTCTGGTATGGCTGATCACTGATGACAAATCGTGGTGTAATAATTTCGGTAGTTTACAAGATATTCGGCACGTTTACTAACATTTTGACTGTACTTTGTTTGCTTTAGTATCCTGAGCATTGCTGATTTCATTGTTAATGTTTAAGATATTTTTTGAATTTTTTAGCTCCACAAAAAAGTACCAAACATCCTACTCTAAGGTACCAAAACTCAAAGAAATATACACATTACAAATTTTCTCATCAATATTGTGTAGCCATTCCGACGTAACTTCCTGTGAGAGAAAATCATTTTGATTAATATTGGTTGACTATAAATACAGTAATTACTTAAAAATCCAAAAAGGTCTTAAACAGAATTGTTGTATATTGGACTTCATCATTTACTCTCACACATTGCAATAGATCTGAATATTTCAATTACCAACATCACAGTTTTTGTTGGTGCTGAAGTTTGAAATAGATTCAAGGTTTAATAAAGGGGGAAGGGGTCATTATAGTGTGCATATTATACAGACAGAAGTTCTAATTTATGTGAGATGTAAACAATCTCTTGCTATGGGGAAACCACTATGGCCAGTGTTAACAAAACTATTATAGAAATGCTTACAACCATTCTCTTCGTTCAATTTTTAGGACAAAAGCCATAAATATTTGCTTTTTGACATATCTGAATTTTAAATGTTTTAATTTAAGCAGGAAATCCTCCAAATTAACAATAATTTGAATTTCTAAAATTGTTATGCATCATCCTGAATAAAAAAATATGTCATTACTCTTGTATCTAAATCTGATTTGCCAAAAGCATGCTGCAAAAGCAAACAAACAACTCCCTGGTGAATTTTAGAACCCAAAGCCACAAATCTATGAAAATTTAGACATTTAATTTTTATACAAGTCTCAAATTTGCTTAATGAATTATCAAGGCCAGTGGAAATATATAGCATATGTGACAGTGTGTCTGAAGCAGATGAGTTAGATCTATCTAATTCATTCCTTTGGTTTGCCTATGGCCATGAAACCTTCCTGTGCTTTTTTTTTTATTGAAATGGGTTCAGTGATTTGAGAAAGATGTCAAAAAATGGGAATGGTTTATCAACAGAAAATGCAAAATGTTAATTGGGACTCAACCTGATGTGACCTAAATATGAATTTAATTTCACCAATCTCAGAATATGGACTACAATTTAATACAATCTGCTTACATGGCTAATAAAACAGGACTGTAGTTGTTGCTTAATGTGTTGGTACAATAAATACATATACATGTAGTAGCAAGGGCTTTAAATATCAGGGTACTGTTGGGGTCTATTCTCAAACAAACGAAAGTGTGTGATTTTCATATTAGAAAAATAGGCTATTAACTCATTTACCCCTGAATTTTTTTAACTATATTCCAAACTTTGAATTGGGCGAGTTTAAATGTGTCTTCAGGGGTGAATGATTTAAAAGACAAAAATCCTATCTAGTATCACAGATTCATTTGATAGTTGTCCTTCAAATATCCTACAATGGTTATTAAATGACCACCCCCACCCCCCTCCAAATAGTCCCTGGTAACCAAAGAAACATGAATCATACCTCTTCAATCCCTGGGATGTTGCTAACAGAAAGTTTCTTCAGTGAGGTTTGTAGTTTCTTATCATCTGTTGTTGCTGTACGATGAACCACCTTCTTCTTCCTTCTTGCAGTACCCTGAAGTGAAAGCATCATTAGCATATAAATATACAAATACTGACAGATACAGTGGAGTCATTTCATCCCAATCTATAAACAACAAAAAACAACAGTTGTTGGAGAACAACATAGCTTACCCCCAGCCAACCTGTTTAAATCAATGCCTTTTCCATGCGTAAAATTTGCTACATTTCCCCCGATACTATTGTTCATTTATATACAGTGGAACCCGATTATTATGATATCCTATTTGCCAGAGAAAAATATCATAATAACCGATATATCATAATAACCGATCAAGCCGTTTTCG
>JAULCA010414336.1:0-15051 GCA_032360845.1 Crassadoma gigantea
CGTTTAAAGTTTCAATTCTCTGTGAGTAGCTCAATTTTATCCCTCAGCCATTATAGGTTTCCTCACAACGACGATGACGACGATGATTATGATAATAATGATGATAATTTTATATTTTCAGATAAGGGGATTAACATTTTGGACAGCGGAATTACGATATTCAGAAAAACCGGAGATACCATCATCACATGCAATGCTTTCCAAAGATACTGAATCATCAAAAGGCAAGTCAATCAGTCACTATTTGATAACGTTTTTACCTTTGAGGTATTCAATTCAATTTTGATTCAACGCAGTACTTTTGATACTTTCAACAAGAAGAGGTATGTTGATGTTAGCCTGAACAACCAGGGTATTTGAATAGTATACAAATGTATTATTTGTTTAACCGATTATGATTTAACTGCTGAGTTACAATTATAATATGTTTACAATGACGTGGCAAAGATACCCAACGTAGGCTTCCAACACAAACATAATAATTATTACATAAATATTGTATAAGCTATTGAATTCTTATGAAAAGCGATAGGCACACTTTCGGTTGTATTTACTTATCTTTTATTTATTTTTGGTGAGCAACTGTTTAGTAAACATAAACGTTAGGAGAAATGCTTTATCTTTTCATATATAATCAAACAAGAAAATAAGCCCTGGTACTTGGCGAGATAGGACATAAAGGATCCGATTATCTGCATGTATGTAGATTTGGATAGGGGCGATTTCTGTTACGTTCATAATGGGTTCATCTTAAACAAGCTTATATCAAGAAAATATTAATCGTGTGATATATTTCAATATATAACACCACGTTCACATATACTGTCCGTGATCTTGGGCAGATCCGCCTGTGGTAAACAATTAAGAGTAAGCATCATGGTTCATGTATGTTTACATTCAATACCACCAAGAGCCATAGCCCTTGATACATAAGACATCTGTTCTGACTGTTGAGTTGGGATTTGTGCCACACATATGTAGTTAGGCTTTGATAGTTTAAGCGGATCTAAATTTGGGCTTGTTACCGTATTAAACAGATGAATTGACACACACACAATAATGATTATTTGAAATTATTTTAAAAAAATTTGCATTCGCTCATTTATAATTTAGCGTAATATTTAGAGCGCAGAATGCGCTGAAATTAGAATGCCGCTAAAATATGTACGTTTGCTGTAAAGATCTTTTGCTACTTCGAATGGTAACACAAAAAAAAAACGAAATGCGTATTACTAGCAATACCAGTGATGTATACAACACAGTTAATTAAAACAAATCAAAGTATTCAATAAATACTTAAAGATAAACAATTATTTTGTAGATTCAGCAGACAGTCGTCTGACTTCCCCATCATGTAATGCAGAAGGAGAAATATTTCATATTCATCAACCTGGTCTAGATCTGCTCGATTCGACCAATGGCATTAGTAGCCAGTTTACAAGACAAACACTGCATATCAACCGGAGAACTAGTCTGTTTTTAAATCTCTGTGCAGTGTTGCTTGTGTTGACTTACATTATTTTGTATATAATTTTCAACTGATAAATGATATTGTTGGTCTAGCCTACTCTGTATCATTTAGATCCCTTTAAGTGTGTATGGAAAAGTATTCTGTTCAATCCGTGGCATTGTCAAATGGGGCGACAACTACGCCCCCACTCCTACCCCTGCCAACCTCGATATCCAGGGGTTACGTTTACTTTCGCTCTCTACACCCTGGAATATGTCATAGCAAAATCGAAGGCTAGGTGTGCGCCACCTTGTGGATGAGGCAAGAAGACTAGTTCGATCCTTTGATGTACATCAAAAGAATCTCGCGGTCACGTAACCGTAAAAATTGACAGGCTTTGAAGTAAAAATTGACAGGCTTTGAAGTTGTGCGTTTCTCCTTTGTATCTTCAAAGGGCGTATATTAGTCTAGCGATTGGTCAGTTTTTTTTTCCTGAGACCAAATCTTCGAGGCTTCGATTTTGCCATGACATATTCCAGGGGTGTAGAGAGCGAAAGTAAACGGAACCCTTGGATATCGAGGATGACCCCTGCAGGATATGTGGCACTTTTTCTGTTTCTTCTTCTGAGAAGACAATGAATAACCCTATTCACAATTATTATGTGGAATTTTGTTCACATTTTTAAACATCTCGTGACAATAAACAAAACAGTGTTCTGTGAAAGTGGAATGCTTAATGATGTAGGTTATGCATATATATCAGATATGAAATATATGTATTTCACAACTATTGCCAACACAAACATTTCCAAACGGAAATCAGCTTTAAGAGCCACAACGCAAATGTTTGCACAAGCGAGATTTTCCATTTTTTTCCAAGGCACACTGCAATGCTTTGTGTAAATGTAACCTTTATATAAATACGCAACTCTAGTTGATATGTATTTTTTTTATTACAATTAATGTGTCGTAAATTCCCTCGTCTACGGTGGCAGATTCACATAAGTACATTTTGATTATTTTTGTTGACTTATATAAAATGCAATAGTATTCATTTTATTTAATATTTAAACCCCCACTTTAAAAAATAAATTTCATATTTGAAATTTAATGTCATATGTATGTTTATTTCTTCATGATATCAACAGTAACATTTAATGTAAGGTAGACTGTTGACTATAAATATGTTTCATCAAAATTTAAAAGGTTTCGAATAAATTCAGGAAACAGTGAATAACAGCTTAATAAACATTAAAATATCACAAGAAATATTCTTCTCAACATAATGGACGGAATGCAATGATATCTTTAAAATACAACATACAAACTATCACAACGAGTAGATTGACTGCAACTATTAGAATATTACTGTATATTAATCACTTGATAATATCGTTAAATGTAAATATACTGCAGGAAGCAAACAATGAATTTCTATGAAGGGAAATCACTTTTTTCCTTGGGATTTCAATTTGCTTGCTTTCGTGATATTTTGATCACAATGTAATTACAAATTTGATATGAAGCTATTCTCCATTTAAGGGGTTACTTGTAATCGACTTTTTCTTGTACACACGAATTGGTGCTTTGTCTGGAAACCACGAAATGTGAGCTCCACCAAATATATTATTTCACAGTATATAAAAAATAGTATTGTATATCCTTCGAATTTTGTATGTAGTTTATCATCTATTAAAGATGTCTGAAGAAGCTGAAAAAATATCAAAAATGATAAATTACTTGTTCACATTAATAAATATAAAATGTATATGTGTGTTTCAAACCAACCGTGAATATAAATACAGAAAACAGGACCCCTGGGACAAAACAACATTACCTACGGCTGAATTAATGCCTCTAAAATCTGGTCATATGCGTATGTATTTATTTCTGCAAAAGGAACTTTCATGAAAGTGATGCTAGAAGTGATACGTACATTGTTCAATATACATGTTTATCAAAAAACGTATCAAAATACAGATAAAGAAATCAAAGATCAGTCATCAAACTCAAAACAATGACCAAAGAAATTGTGTCATTTACTGATATATATCACAAATTGTTCCTTAAACATACTTAATAAAATGATCCAACAAAACAATACAATGTTATATCTGAATATGCTCAATGAGATTGAAGTATATCCAAAATTACCTGAAACTCCTATAAATAAGAATGCCGAAATCGAAAAAAACTGTTAAGTGTCAGCTAGGAAAATTATTTCGGATTTGATCATTTAACTGAATGTATTTTGTATTAATAATTTTCAAATCTCAAATAATGCAAAAAAAACAACTAAAATTATGAAAAAATATACAGCATATAACTTGTTTTGAGTTCGATAACGGTACTAAGAGAAAAGTATCCGACCATGATATGACTAGTATGAGCCGTTCAAATAAAACTGTCATCAAATTGTGAAACTGAAAATAGATAAGTAACTTAACAAAATATTTACATTTAAGCACCCTTCGATAAACATAAACGCTGTTAAATATGAAGAATTATTATATATGTATACATGATTTAAATGACGCTGTAAGACAAGTCATAACATAATTCAATGGGGAAAAAATATATATATCTACCGTAGAGTAGTTCTACTGGATTGTTACGCCTGAAGCAAACAGTGGTTCTTTTGCAATAAACTATGCCAGTCTTCAATCTATGTACAGGACTTATTTATCTTGCAAATAACGTCTTTTCATAGGAATATTTACAACAGTTGTACCTGTTGTAATCGTAAAATGGGGGGGAAAAAAGAGAAAATATGTTCAACACATTTCAATTTTATGAAAGTCAGGTATTTGTCAGCAACATTTAAGTTTTATGAAAGTCTGGTGTTTGTCGTCAAAAAATATTTCTCAAGCAATGTTTACCTATGAAGATATTAATGAACTAAATTCATTATTATGTAGAATAGCACAGATATAAATATATATCACAGATAACGACTAATCTACTTTACCACTAAAACATCACTTTCACAAATTTAGATATTTAAAACACCACTGTACATACAAAGTCTTTGCGTTAAGTATGTCGGTTGTTGTTTTGCGTACATGAATCATGTCATTTCAAGACTTGGAAGACTTTTGACGGCAGCAGTTTTCCTGATCGGTCCTCGCTTAGGATCTAGAATCCGTTGATCTTCCGGAATATTACTGCAAACATAAAAGTTTTTTTCAATAAGATATTTTTTTATTTTACTTATCCACGACGAAATAAAAGATCAGAAAGTGTATTGTATCATTATTCATCTTAAAACACATATCGAAAGACAACAACAGTTTATATATTTTCAACAGAAAATCAATATTGCTGAAATAATCATATCTACATAACGTAAGCCTCATCACAATATTACCCATGTTTATCTGTTATGTATTCAATTGCGTATCAATAGCATCATACAAATGTTTATCGATTGGGAATATATCAGTGTCTTTATAAATATGTATTGTACACTAGGGAACTTTCGCCGCATCAAACTTTCGACCTTCAACGGTAAATTCCGCTATCGCCTTGTGCTTATTTTGACCTTCACATGCAATAACTATATATTGTTTGGTGTATTATGATACTAATAATATGATACATTCTTCCTCATTATGGAGGGCGATAGCTAAATTGTTGCAAAAATGTCCCGGTATACAGAATAAATGAAAATCACAAATACACAATAATTATATGCCACAGACTTATTGCAATTTCAACTTTTCTCGTGGAACTTGGAAAGGTGTTTTGCCAATCAAGGATTACTTAACATAATTTTGTGAGGCATTGGTCATTTTATTGATGATGTCAATTTGCCCTAAGAGAAATGGTAAATCCTTCATGAATTTAGAAATCGGTACTTTTTTATCTTATCTGGCTACATGTACATAAACACTTTTCTCTTTGCTTTGTACAATTCTTACTTTACTTTGTACACTTATGAAACAGATACTTTTTTTTCAAATGCCATTTGTATTAGATCTAATTGTGGTTTTCCTAAAGTGGCTTATTAAACGTATTAAAAGCATGTGTGGGTTGTGAAACTACGTTAAATATTGAAGGTGTTCGACGACAAAGATGGAATATCATTAAGTCTTCTTAATGTTTAAAACACATTCACTCACACATTACAGATATGCAATACATGACAGGGATCAAAACCAGAGAAAGAAAATACAAAATATTACAAATCGCTCAGGCAGTTTCTACAAATGGCAAATAAAATGTGTCGCAACAAAGCAAATAATATGTCTATAAATAAATGAAATATTTGTAAATAAAGTATTTATATATAACTGTATACAGCTACAAGAACTAACGCTACCCCATGTGCACTAATAAAAAAGACAGGAATCCACTCTGTGCCCGATAACTTTAAACAGTACCATACCTCTCTCTAGAGCTTCAATGGGAGAAGGAAATATAGACACTTGTAACAATTCTATATAACACAGGAACATTAAAGAGGATATGACACATCTAGTATAGAATGTGATAACATGTTATCGAAATGCATGCTTAGGACAATATAAATAGCATAACACTAAATTCAAAAGGCTAGAGAAAACCATACACCAAAAGATGGCCCAATGAACTTTCACAATTAATTCAATCCATAATGAATAATAAGTACAAGATTATCATTTTAACCCTTAAACATGAGTTCATGATGTCGTTAAACCATGGAGTGTCCTTATACATTATCTACGCTGAATACACGACATAATGAATGTCTTAATGGCTAAAGCACCTGTTTGGTCTTTATATGTATCTAATGGTAGGATCGACTCCAAACAAATTTCTCCTATCTTCTTAAAACTCGTATATGGTTTATATGTAGAAAATTTGTTTACGAAAACAATTTGGGCATTCTTTCTATGCGTTTAGATTAATAGCGACATGGTTTCTATCTTTATCACAATCCGAATAATACTCAAGCTAATAATGCATAAAGGACGGAAGAACAATAGTACATTCCTTTCAGAAACATTTTGATACATAATATCAGGCGATCATTCTAAATGCGAGTAGCTGCAAAAAAGATTCAAATATTCGCACCTTAATTAATATATAAAGGTATTAATCGACATGAGTAAGCAGTTTTCAAGCACATGTCAAAATAACGACACATTTATCAAACGTATAATGTACTTACATATCCTTGTTCTAACTATCATTAAATGTTCTAATAAGCGTAACAAGGCAGTCTTAACAACAAGTTCTCCCACAATCACTATCGGTTTCCACACTTTTGACCCATTGGACTCAGTGGGCAAAACCCTGAACGTTATTTCATTTCTTTATTTTCTAATTATGACACCAAGTTATGTAACAATGATTTGCGATGTAATCTTCCATTGTGACGCCATAGTTCATGGCAATTGTTTTTCTTATCAGAGACAAGGATAATGAATTTTTAAGAAAAACATTTATTTTTCAAGATTTAATATCATCACGTTGTGGGAGAAAATATCCCCAAAGACATGATGGTTGATTATCATGGTTATCTAACTCGCATTCGTTGATCTTCAAATCGTTCAAGATACTTGGTTACCCTCATGTCTTTATACAATTAGAAAATTAACTAACTCGATCTAGATAAACATGATTACCAACCATCACTCGTTAGGGAACCAATATGTATCGTTTGTCAAGTACCCAAGGTTCAAATATAGAAAAAATACACATCTTTCAGTGGAGCTGAGATCTAAATTAATCGCTAGACAAAACCTTTTTTGCAGATAGATATGTTGTTATTAGACTGAATTTAACACAAATGTCCATAAAGTCATAATTAAGCAAAAGAGCAAATTGGACCAGAAAAGATTAAATAGAGACAGGAGAAAAACGAAGTAAGTATTTTTACACCACACCATATTAGGTACACTACTTGAACTCTACTCATATCTACTTCAACATCTAGCAAACCTTCATCACATAGAAAATAAGTTTATCCAATAAAAGAATAAACTACTGCTGTAATGACTTTGAAGTTCGAATTTTCCACAGTTGAGTGCTGCTCAAAATATTGACATGTTTTAACGGTCACCAATACAACCGCCCTATGAGAACTTTAACAGATGTCAACACTGCTGATAACAGGTTGTGATAATAATTATTAATGAATAAAACTGGCGTTAAATGTAGTACCTCTACCTAGCTTATATTAGTCGCAAAAATTAATATTTCTACCCAGCTTTAATCAGGCGCCAAACGTAGTGTCTCTGTCTAGCTTTTATCAGGAGCAAAACGAAAAATCTCTACCTAGCTTATATCAGGCGTCAACCGTAGAATGTCTACTAAACTTATATCAGGCGCCTAATGTAGTATATCTACCTAGCTTATATGAGGCGCCGTACGTAGTATCACGCGCCCAATGTAGTACATTAGGCGCTAAGCGTAGCATCTCTACCTAGCTTATAGCAGGCGCCAAATGTAGTTTCTCTACGTAGGTTATATCAGCCGCCAACACTGATTTAATCACCAATGTTTTACCCTACCAAATCTACATCACTTTCAATTATACCCATTATTGTTCAGAATTTACCGATCGCCTACGTACTAGCAAAACAGTTACGTTGTCAGTTAACCTAACTCACACACTATCTCTATCAGGTATATATCAGGCGTAAACACTCATATTTCACTGTATTTTCTTTTCGTTAATGATGAAGAGGCGTAAATAACATCTTCTTTTTCAAAAGTGTTCATTTTTTCAGAGAATTTTTTCCACTGTAAATTACATCAACTTAAACCTTCACAATCACATAAAATGAGTATTCATGAAAATTGTAGCTATTCTTTTATTCGGATAAACAAAAAAGAACAGGATGTTTAATGGCTATGGTAATATGTATTACCCTTCATTCGGAAAATCAAAACCTTCCAACTGCAATCTTATATCTACTTTGCTGATTCTGGAGGTGATACTTTCAAGAAAGGTAAAGCAGATAAGTTAGGTCATTCAGAAAAAAAAATGTTAATATTATAATGTTACATAAAAAGTATTATCAAATGAAATAATGAAGAACTAAGAAATCATACATAACACAGTTAGTGATTAAAAGACGCAGAGGATGGGTTACATTTTGAAAATTAAAGCAAAATCAATATTAATTTTAGAAGTGTTAAAACTCAGTGTTACTTAAGTTAGTAGGAATATTGTCACTAGAAGACGTTTTACTAAATTCCAAAGTAAATTAATGAAATAAAATACAAACACTTCAATGTGCCGTATTTTTATATTACAGATATAAAAACACAGCCAGATTCTCATAAACAGTACAATGCAAAATGAATGAGATATATACCATTGTTCACTGTTTGATAATATTTACTAGATAGTGAACCTTGGGTTCCTGAACACGCAACTTAACTTGATAACTACTCCATGCACTGTAGTATAACACATTGAACCCGTTTGATCGTTGCACTAACTTTTATAACTCATTGTATATTAAATTTACGTTTGATTTAACATACAATCCGTACACAACTTTCAAACCGTTTCAACTATTACAATACAAATATATTGTTTATTAGCATATTGACGTTTAAACAAAATCGTAGATATACACATATGTATATATGTAATAGCACTAACCAACATCATGTCACTACGTTATTGGGTTCGCCAGCCTAAGAACATATAGAGCAGACGTTTAAAATAAATATTTAAAACTTTCTAGCCCGCAACTATCAGTGACAACTATACCTATTTCGTGAAAAACTGTTCCACGTGGGATCCATGTACCGAGGTCGACGTATGTTTATAGGAGGGTGGTTTTTATTTTTCTTTGACCAATTGTCGATATGTGAGCACCTTAAACTAAAGAGTGTTGCTCTTTCTTACGTTTTGGTCACATATTAACTCCATATTTCTTTATAATAACACAAGCTATATATATGAGGCTATTTGGCAAAATCAATTACACTAATTAAACATTGATTGACGAACTAATGTTTTACACTCGCGACAAATCCAAAGAAAGCAAACTGACTGCTTGTTATATATAAATATATAGTGAAATATATCGCTGTTCAAATAAATTACAAGCTTGAAAGCAAGCATCGGTGTTTCAACTTTATGTGCAAAAAAATGTATAAAAAAATAACCTTCTTTTCCATTCATTTCCCAAAACGCGATTGGAAAGAACAATTGCTTTTTCTTATCCTGAAATACATGCAAAGAATTTTGATCACTTACCGGCCCATGTCTCTTGGAGTTCGTGAGCCGGGAATTGGCTCCAATTCTCTGTGTGTTACTGGTAGTCTGTTCCTAGCAGCTGCAGTAGCAGCAGCGTGAATCTCTGTTGAGTAGGTCTTTCTTTCTTCGTGTGCTTTGTGGTACGCCTGAGTAAAGAATGAATCGGTTAATTAACTGATTGTGTAGGATAGGTGAATATACTGATCGACCAACATAATCAAAAGCAGGAAATGAATTAGCAACACGTGTACGTCTAGATTAGTTCTCTGTCGTTGATTTTTAAAATAGGACGAGATTATAAGGAAGCTCTATTAATAAAAGCATATCCACAAATACCTCTACACATGACATCACTTACACATGTGAGATGTACTAGCAAGTTACGACATACAATATATAAAGAGAACTATAAACTACGTTATATACGATTTTTAGAAGATTACAACTTATAAACATATAGTCTACTCAGACATATGAACAGCATTCGTGTGTTTTCAGCTGCGAAAGAGCTGCCCCAGGTACAACTCCCAATACATTTTTTTTCCGAAAATTATATCCGGATTCCGATTTAATAGGTATTAAAACATAGTAATTATAATATAGGTAACAATAATTTGAAACGTATTTATTCAAACTTTTCTGTAACGATATTTTAACTTAATTGTGATTTTTTTTTATATATAATTTATGAACAACAGCATGTTCCCAAATATCCCTCCTCCTGCTTGTCACCTCTTTGTTTCATGTCACGTTTAAATAAATAGCGATCATAAACAAAGCGAACACGGGGATGCTTTTACAATGGACTGCCTTGATTTACATTAGGTTTAATCAGTTGCACCTAATTCCGTCAACCGAAACTGCTTCCATCAGTTCATATGGATTAAAACCTTGGTAAATTCTCTAAACCTGACGACCGAAGACGGGTCTGTCACAGTGTCATGTATGCCCACTTCACCTCTATGGTTTCTCTCCATTATAACATTTACCTTAGATTCCTGGTCAAGTCTCCATTCGATGTCCCGCATCTGGTTGTGTAGCATGTTCTTTTCCTTCTCCAACATTCGGACCATATGCGGAGTAGCCTTTATAAAAAGATTAACATTCATATTGGCGCAATTTGGAAAGTATTGAGTTTGTAAAAACTTATATTCTATATTCACTGTATACCGGAGAAATTTTGTGGCAGTTAAGCTTTCGCCTTTTTCGTCTTCCGCAAGTAGGGCGAATTTATAATTACAACAACTATTAGTTATAAACATAGTAACCAAAAGGGAAGAAAGGGATGAGCGTAATTAACAGATGGCGAATATGGATTTATGAAGTGCGAAAGTTTGACCAGGAGAAAGTTTCTCGTTATATAGCATTTCCTGTTAAAACACTCATTGTAATTTATAATAATTATTAAATTTATGCTAAACTTTTTTAGCAGAACTGTTCATCATTGAATAAATTTAATGGTTTTATCTTGATCACATTCAATTTTCTACCAAACTCGAGCGTTTAGATACGGAATATCAAATCAATTCTTACGTCCGACAGATCATCAAAGTTCTTCATGTCTTTCGTCGACTTTCCAGCTTTAACAAGAAAAATTAGACGGTTTACACATCGTATATAATATAAAACTTATTAATGTGACTGACCAAATTGTAGCAATAAATTAAAATGGTATACGAAAAAACTCAATGTAATGTTTGATTTTATCCAGAGGAAAGAAAAACATGTATATTTTCAGCAAATCAAATAATTCATCATATTGAATGAAAACGTGACGCGAACATTAAAATAGTTTTGAGGATAAAATAAAAGCTGCACATTAAAAATCAATCATTTCATGATCAAGTTATGAAAAGCAGCAATATATTTGACAAGCACAATAAAACCAACATACCATGATTGTTTAAGCAGTGTGGTCATTGATTTAGCAAACTTGGTATTTAAAGTATAACGAGGAACCAAAAGAGAGATCCCATTTAAAACAGTGAAATAATCTAAAACACCCAATCCAATTAATGTATGATGATTTATTCACAATATACGCTTAACCGCCGTTATTGATTAAATAAAACTACAATAAAGCTTTCAGTATGTTTAAACCACAAGACAGTTGACCTTGACATTGAAAAACTGGTTATTCAGCAACAAATAAATGAGTTCCCTTTTTCCAGAACACTGTTAAAAGGATATTAAAACAAATTCATAAAGCTTTGATACTCCTACCATTAAATATCTTGTCTCTTCCTGAAAGTTTGAAAGAAATAATAGTGAACACTGCGTTTCCAATATTTGAAATCAAAGTCTGGATAATGTTTAAGGCACACAAATTAAACAATCCTTTCACCGTTAACAGTCGAGACAACACGTATAACTGGACATTGACACTAATTGGTACTTATGAAAGAAAATACAAATTGACAAAATAAAACATCCTACGTATACCTTCACCTTAAAATTATTTTTAAACAAAAATATTAACGACCCAAACACATTATGTTAATTCTACCCACTTCAAGCCTACATCATCTAACGAACAGTACATACAACATATTTGATACAACGATTTCTACGTGCATGTTTACTACAGGGTGTTATTATTGTGACTCTACAAAGTCAATCCTCTCTGTCAATATTCTGCAAGTAAAATTAGTATCTACTTCTTGCTATATTTGACTACTGTCACTACTGTCTACCACACATCTCTACATAAACATTTAAAATGGAAATTAAGTCTGTATTTTGACAGTGATTACCGTGCTGATGTGTAATGCTACATGAGGAGTACGAATTGTTATAAGTATCTTAATTATTTTGGTCTTTTTAACAACAATAATATAATGTAGTTCAAGTTCAATTGTAAATTTAATGTTAAACAAGAATCATTCCGATTTTTTCTGAAGTTTTTTAATTTGCAATATACATTTGTCTTGAATATTGGTGTGACAATGTGCATTTGTCTAGATATTTTTATCAAGTTTACTCACATTTCTTCGCAAAACAGTATGTTTCATTCATGAACCTGATTTAAATTGAAATATGTTCAAAAAATATTTACAGTGCTGATTTCAAAAATCAACTTCAATGTTTACAAATGAATAAGGAAGACAATGTCTTACAAAATCAATTATTGGAAAACTCTACAACAAAGTTTATTTTATTTTGGTTTTGCCTACTTTACAAAACAAATATACATGGCATCACCTTTGTAAATTTTGGTCTCGTAAGCTTTTTAAAAATTGACTCGAAAAACGAAATACTTTTTGTATATAGCTTATCTTAGCAGAGTTCTGGTAAATGTTTTAAAATATGCTTCAGAGAATGGGTCATAAGAAATAAGTGTTTTTACATCCTTAGTGTAAAATATCATAATCTCCATTCATGCGGTGTGGAGCGATCGGCTAATAAAAAAATAAAGGAATTAATATTACCATCCAACTAGTACTATTAATGCCCATGCCAGACTGAGAAAAAAAATGAAATAACTAAATATCCCAGAAGTTTTGATAAAGGGGAGTAACTGAATGTACCTTGACGTGGACTGGTTATTGCTATGTTAATAGTGATCCCCGCTGGCTTTGTCTTGGCTGTACTGGGTATAGAATCTGATGCCACAAAACTCTTATAAGAATTATCCAGGTCTTTACTACTGACGTGATCACTACTGGCTATGAAAGACCCAGCTGCAAAAATTAACACAGTAATCGTTTTTTGAGTTAACAGTAGCAACAAAACTATTGAATTGCTGCTTGGGTTAATTATTGATGATGTATTAGTTTTGAGGGTGTTAATATAAAATTTCCATTTTTATAATTTTATGTCTATTTCCATCTTAGGTGTATGCATTTATTTCATACATCTGGTAATTTAAGTGGTTGATAAATAAGTTGTATTGTATTTGTTATTAAACCCCTTTAAGTCTTAAGTTTGGTTAATCTTACGCACATGAGACGATGAAATTAACACACATCTTAACAAACACACAATCAGAAAAAAAATAAATAAAAAGCCGTCATAAAACATACATCATCAAAGCTTTCTTTGGGGTTATTGTGTTAAATAAAAACTCAAAATATTCAGTCAAACACAAACTTTTTAAATATCAAACATTTTATCCATAACATGCAGTAACATTCAGTCAATGGTGTTAAAAAAACTGAAAAATAAATACAAAATAATATGCATCTTTATAAATAGCGCATATGTGCTCAGCTATGATTTGAACATAATTCTAAACGTGGTCAAATAAATTGCTTTTATCATGTGTATACTCTAGCAGTTTGCAACCCAAGTAGACTAACTTGCAGCGATCAATAATACCTTCCACGGCTTCCTTAGCTAAAACCAGACACAATGAAGTAGTGGCATTAATCTAACAACAATAAATAAATGATCAAGTTTTTATCCATATATGATGTGAGGTTAGTTTCGTTGGTCCAGTTTAAATCATTTACCCCTGAAAACACATCTGAACCCTTCTAGTTCAAAGGTTAAAATAGTTCAATGGGAAATGTCAGGGGTGAATGAGTTAATAGATGTACAAACCATAAGTTTTTCAATAAAAAAAAACGTCAGATGTAGGGTATACAGCTCTTTTTAACGTTCAGAGCAAAAGATTTATTCCTGCTTTTTTCGAATTTCAATCAACTATTTATAGAAACAACGCATACACAGAAGAGAATCTATATACAGTGCACAATGCACATAATGAGCCTCTTCATTTATCAATACATCTCTCATACACAAAAGGTTCTACAGCATTCTTAAGTGGCATTCTAAACGTCTGCCGACAGAAGGAAATGAAACGAAAGGGTGCATGATAACTTCCGGGTATAAACACAGTGCTGTTAGTAAAGGAGGGGGGGAAACTCAATTCTTTACTGAAACATAACATTAGTAAATGTGTTTTGTTTCAACAGAAGAACATCAGTTGACACTCTGGGAGCATTAATGCAAGTTTCTGTCGTGGATTGTGTCTTTGGGGTTCATGCTGACTTTCTATGGTGCACAGGGGCTTGTATAGACTTTTATGATAAAATTAGCTAGAAATACCTATATACATGTAATAAAACTGTGGTATTTCCAGCTAATTTAATCATAAAAGTTTTTATGAGTCCCTGTGTATAGTGTGTGCTCACACAGATCGAACAATATAGGGCAGTCGTGGATAGTTAAGAGTTATAGAATGAGGAAAGTAATCCGTCATAAATGATATGAGAGATTCGTATTATGTAGCATGCTTTTACCTGCAAGTGTTTTTAAGTATTGTCCCGGGTCTTCATGATTAAAAACAATCAGATTTGGCATTAATAATGGTTTGAATAACATCAAATCAGCTTGGACTTGTTTCCATTCTTTTCTAATTATCGCTTACAGTAAATTTGAAATTTCCAATGCTTTT
>JAULCA010414670.1:0-11739 GCA_032360845.1 Crassadoma gigantea
ACTAGTAGTGTTATCTTCCTTCACTTTATGTGCAAATTCTTCGCTTAGGATAAAAGTTGAATGGTGTCCATATTTATTTGCAAGCGATGTGGCTACGTTGAGTTGGGGTTTAATGTGGCTCCAAGTTGGAAACACCAGTACCAATATATTTCCTGTTTCAACCGGAACAGGAAGTATGATCGTTACAACCGCCATACACAGAAGAAAAACACACCGGCAGTTCATGACGAATGAATCTGAAATATAACAAAAAAAAATTTGTATGTATGCCAAGCACACGATAATTGTTGAATATGCAATAAAATTAATTGTGTCGAACTTTAATTTGTTTTATGTTTTTTTTACTCAAATATTTTATATTGTATAATGCAATCATTAACTTTTTATTCAATTAAATTAGAAAGTAGAGAATTAGAAGCTTGAAAAAACAAAACCCAAGAAAGAGTATCATCATGTCCAAATAACTTTGTATTAAAATGCACACTTTCATAAACCAGTAAAATAAACAAGAGGTCGCAGAGGGATATCGGCGCCCACCATTTTACCATCTTCATAAGTTCTTTGTAAGTTCGGTCTTTTCTCTTCTTTCCTCTTATCTGTTTGATCGAGTCATGTTAACAGTAAATGTACCCCGAGGTAACTTTTTATCTATACTTTGTTTAACGTCCTTTCAATAGCTATGGTCATTTAAGGCCGACTACGGACCGCGGACATTTGGCGATTTGAATAGCCCACCACCATATGATGGTGGGCAAAAAATAAAAGGGATATGAATACCATAATAATTGCGAAAATGAAGAGGTATCCAAAACGTCATTCAAGCATTTAAATAAAAAAATCCAGTGATATTTTACAAGCCTATAAATCACTACTATGGTGCAATTTAACAGAAGTAACTTGATCAATTGTAAGTATGTATCATGTAACACTGATTCTATTTTGACTTTGAAATGCAAATAACGGTTGTTAATAATATTACACAAATATGGCATATAGGGAGGCATTTCAAATTTCAAAAACACTCTTATTAGACACTATTAAGAACTCTAAACATGACAGGAAAACAGTTTTGAGGAAAAATTGTTCAACCGCTGAGTTTGTTCAGACAAACATTTTGGTATAATATGACTTGTTCTGTGCAAATTTGTGGATATTTGTTCTTTTTTTTTTAAATTCAACATTATTTTCCTGTATAGATGTCCCTTAAAGTATGTGATATAGCAAGTTTCTAGTTCCTTTCGCCCAGGCCTTTTTCCCGGCTTTACTTTTGTGATTTTCTCGCTCGTGTGACGCGTTAGGAAACGTTAAATTCGATCGTCTAATTCGCAGGAGTCGTCCTTAATTATGACAATAAATAATAAATTAACTAAGATCAATAAATTTTACCTTAAAGAAGAGATTTTCTTTTTAAAAAGAATATATAAAGTTACATATATGGAGTTTGAACATTTTGAAACAATAACCAGTGAATAGATATCATGCTGTGGATACGAGTTCTGTGACTAAAATGAAATCTGACTTTAGTATGGATTTTCAATGATATTATAAATATGCAAGCAATTCGAAGTCGGTAAAATGCCGAAGATATTGGAATACTTTCTTTTTGTTGAAGATTCATCGTAACGCACCGAGATTGGCTGCCTTAAAGTCTCATATTCTGTTGTTTTTGATCCATAACGAGTCAAGCGCCCGCAGTCTTACATGTGTATTCCGATATGTAGCCTCGCCGGTCATTACTGAGGGATACTACTAGGCCGATAAGAAGTATTTTATATTGTTTTTCTATCATGAAAGTGTTATACAGCAATCATAATTTCACTATGGCTTTCCGATAGCATATGACATATATTTAAGTAGTTTCTTACTTTGCTTTTTTGTGGAAGGTTCATGTAAACATCACTGCAATCACGGGTTTAAGTTCACCGGAAGTTGGCAATAAAGGGGCGAGGGCAATGTCAGGAAAGGACTCAAGTTTGACTTAAATATAGAAAATTGTACATGTATTCCAATAGATATATACTCGGAAACCATTCCATGAAAGAAAATATTATATTCTATATTTTTATTAACTATTTTGGAGAACTCTTTATGGAAGCGTGGTAGGAATGAACACCTGTGTGGTAGAAAGAACTATTTTATATGTTTATGTTATAATATAAGAATACATTTTTAACTGTTATGAATAACCACGGGATTATATTATGCTATCCGTGGAATAACTGAATGATGGTTGATGAACTAATTGTGAAGTTTCAGTTGGAATGAAATTCCATTTTTACCCTAATTCATTGCTTTTTTTCAATTATTTTTTCGATATGTTCAACTGGTGGAAACAGGAGAGATATAATTAAAATCAGATTATCGCATCGCTCCTCTTTAATGATAATTATGTCGTAAGATTCTGAAATGTAGTCGAGGATTCCAACCAATAAAGCTGCAAAGAAATTGCACATTCGCAGAATCTGACGTAGAGAAAATGAGAATTTTCCATAACATGTTTTAGATAAAAGCAGAAGAATAATGGTTTTAATGCTTATGGTTTTCGTTCACAGATTGTTAAATCTACACTTTCCATTTGAATAGATAAATAGTCTTAGGTAATATCCTATGTTATGTTTTCACTGTAGTGAAAACATTTCATGTTTTCTTATTGGCGTAGCTAAATGATAAAAAAAATCCCATTCATTGAATTCCCAAACATATAAAAAAAATTAAGTTTTACCAGATTTTATTTCATGTATAAACTTCATGCTATGACCTTTATTTTATATCGCCATAAAAACGTCCCATACAAAATATTTTCATGGGATACCGATATTTATAGTCTTACTGAAATTAATTTTAATATCTTTGCCTATATATGAATCAATCGAGTGTTTAATATGAAAACGCTAGAATTACGTGAAGACATTGGAAAAAAATCCAATCAAAGCTGGATGTTCCAGAAGGTAAAGCGCCGTCTGTTTAATTCCTCAGTGACACCTGCTATGTAACACTGGGTCAAATCCAAGTGACGTCACGTACCCGTAGCGAGAGAGGAGGAACTGGAAAGGGAAACAATAAGGAGCATTATTTAACAAATCAACTTTCATATCGTACTCGTAAAAAGCATATTTCTCAAAACATAACGATGGCAACCATAAAACTTGTATGAAGTCTTAGTCAACTTGCAACTTTCCAGTTTGTTCGTCAGCCGTCGGTATCTCACACGGAAATCTTGGTGTTCGAAGCAAACCTTTGAATACCAACTTGATCAAACTTCTGCGACATTTAAAAGTCATATGAGGGAGAAGCGGGTATATATTTTTTTATCAAGAAAGAGGGTTCCCAATGTTATAAGTAAAGGCCATGGTGAAAGATTGATGTAGAGGAACAGGCGGATCCAGAGGTTTTTTGGGGGGCTTTAGGAAACCCCTCACCCTAAGAATTTTCTTTGAAAATCATGTCTTTTTACCATTTTCCCACATGGAAACCCCCCAGGAAATTTAGAACCCCCCTCCCCCAGATATGTCTCTGGATCCGCCACAGAGGAATATGCCCTTTCGTACAAGTTCATGAGGCTGTATACGATCGACATGGTCAATAGATATCCTGCTATTTAAAGATAATACATTACCAATACACCCGGTCAGTTGTAATTTGTGTGTAGATTCAGTCATTCCTTCTGGTTCATTTTTACTGGTTTCTTCATATGTATTTCTAACATTTTTTAAAATATTTTTCTTTGATGCTGAGGTCTCTTTCTCAAGTTAAATGATAATACTGAATTTGTTCCTCGATTCCAGGACGAAACAGACTGTGGCCTAGGGTAGCTACTGCCTCATTGGTTCCAACTCGGTTTCTTCTTCAATCCCAGTCTGACCGCGGTGACAATAAAGTAGCGATTACTGACAGCATCATTTCTTAAGCAAGCTTTTATGTCCAGAAAAAGTCTTCTCCATTGGCTGTTAATAGTAACATGGTAATTCAGGTTAATGTATCTACATTTTGTTAAACTTGTGAGTTTGAGGGAAAGGTTCATCCTATTACAACTGTTTTGTCTCCACATACATCTCTGTCAGTCGTTAACCATTCTTGTTCATCGCACCACACACAAAACTTTTCAGGATTTTGTGAGTCTGTCCCGACTTGAGAATAAATATAACAAAGGATGATATCGTGCTTAGTAACTTTAACACCGTCGCCTGTAATTTTTCAGTAATTTGTCTTTCATGTCATTCCCTGTCCGATTGAATGTTATATGACATTGGACGACTGCCAGCCCTCAGATTAAAGAAATTGGAGTTTTGCCTTCCCCTTTTAACTTTTCCATTGATTGGCTCCCATTCGGCAAGTGATTTCGACATGATTATCGATGAATAATCTCTCTATCCTACGAAGAAGAAAACAGATAAATCTGCTCTGTTGTGCATTCAGGTTACCCATTTATCTGCATTTGCTTATTGACAATCTGTATTGCTCAATATAATCCAATAACCGTGCTGTCTCTGAAATATGAGACATCGTCTGGACATATCGCTCTCTGAACTCTGGCTTGGAGTCACTTGATTCTCTGTTTCAGGGTGAATGCCTGTTGAAGTTTCCCCGAAATTGCTGTTTTTGACATGACCAGGTATTAGTTTGGTTTGTAAGGTCTTAGCGTCCTAATAACCGCTATACATGAAGTACGAGGGTGTAAGCTTACGCTCAATACACGCTTAAAACCCCCATCCCCACAACAACAAGAAAGGTCAGGGGCCATGGTATTATTTCTTTCGGTCTCCTTCCCTAGGGAAACGGCTTTGCTATATATTGTAATATATATATCTTGAGAATAGTTTGTCGAAAACAAAGCAAAGTCAAAAATATTACATACACCGCACCATGATTACTTTCTTATTCAGGCACTTTCCTCGACCTGTAAAACAAGATGGCCAGCAGGGACGACATACTACTGATCAATATAAGCTGTACAATAAGCGGGGGCTCGGATTTTATTTTCTGGCCAGATACTAAAATTGCAGTTCTAAAGAACAGGTAATGACATGTAAACTTACCTGTATATATATACTTTAGATTAACTGTGCCCAGGAATGTCGATGTGATTGTCTGTGTAAATTGGTGAAGACGACTTTACCTCTGTTCCCATAGAGACTGAAAATAGATTGGTACTGGCGTTGCCGATTTTAAGCCACATCATCGCAGTATGTTTCAGTGAGGTAGCACTTTAAAGTCGGCATCAGTTCCGCGCTATGACAAGGAGACAATACATGAACATATCGCAGCCTTTCAAAACAAACACGCATACACTACACGCATGCATCTTGCACTCAGGGAAGGCCGTCCCTAAATGACCATAGCTGTTGATAGGACGTTAAACATTACTTAACCAAACCGAATCGTTAGTTAAATATAGCTACTCACTTGCAAATGTATACAGACATCATTCAAATTTCATTCTAAATGAAGATTATGTAAAAAGAGTTAAGGAAGACACTATTACTGTTACAGTACCGTCAGCATACAAAATGATTGTGCTAAGTCATTTTCAAAGGATTTCATTGATGATATCTGCAATCAAGTGATTTTGGTTCCATTTTAACAATAGGAGCTACTGTTCATCATATGTATAATAATTTACTTTCAGACGAAGGTTTGTGTGCAACCTTGAGGCAAGTGTACTGGAATTTGACTCATATAGGAAATTATTATTTGCGGAGTACTTAGTTCTAGCGTACAAGCTACAGATCCTGTAAGTGCAGCTTCTCAAGTCAGGACCAACATACAGTTTGTGTCATGTGCATCCTGCCTTCGCTCCCATTGTTTTTGACGAAATGTCATTAATGCTACGAGTTGTTAATAAACTCTTTTCAGTGTTATTCGCTTTTTTACCTCAACTTCCCCCATTTGGTAGAAATGTTTTCTCCAGAAAATCCATCAATATTGTTTGAGGTCTTACATAGACGCACAACGTTTATACTAGTCGGTACCACCTGACCTTAATTTTTACACAAACTCAGCAAATGATGGAACTTGTTTGCCTTATTTAAGATTTTGCCGACAGCCTCTCCACATCGAGAATCCAATCACCTCTGGATGTATTTTGGAAATTCAACCATATTAAATTCGTTCTATGACATGAAAACAGGACAAAGACCGACGAAAACGTATTTTCATATCGTGGCTTCTGCAGAACGATCTGGTAGGCCCTGGTGCTACAAAAGATCAGCCATGGGTTTCCGAGGATGGGACCATTTCAGAAAGTAGTAAACTGGCCCAAAGATCTGATATTATATCAATACAAATCAGTAATAACCAATACAAAAGTCTAGTGTCTGGAGGGCAACTTCAAAGCATCTATAGAATATTTAATATCCGCTCATGAAAGTTCAGCGGCAACGCATCACTGAGAGTAGCTGCGATAACGTAGCTTTCTGACGACGAAAATGCAGTTTTGGAGGATTTGCCTTAGGGACAGATGAGGAACAGCTGATCACAACCCTCAACAGAAGAACTACACAAACAGACAGCGCTATCATGTAACCGCAATAAAACAGCTAAGAATTTTAATTACTTGCACAATTTCTTAATTGACACACTGTTATGCTTACGTGAATCTGATCCATGCATATTAAGGCATAATAAAGGAGGTTGTTTCCGTGCAATAACTTCTCAACTAATTAGTTGATTTCAATTGAATATGGTACAGTACATTGTTACTATTGTGTTTTAGGATGAGTTTGATCGTGAATATGATGCATACTATTAGCATACTTGATAATCTTGTAATTTGCCAGTTGGTTTCCATGCAATTAATGTTGACGTGTCTCAGGCCGAGTTCGATTGTGTAGTTACTGTAGTTACTAGTAATAGACTTATTAGTTTTTCGAGCAATAACTGAAAATTCCGTCATTTGGTTATTGTGACCACTGTTCCATATCAGCTTTTTCAGACCCTGAAACAGATTTTTAACTGTAATCTGTAATGGTAACAGGATAAACGCCTGAAACAGCATAGCCTCTCTCTGACAATACAGCCTAGCCATACAGAGCCAATTATAGCACCAAGAAAACGAAACCAATCTTATAAAATACAAACAAATTCTTTTTATTTCTTAAATTTTAATACATAATCTGTGCATTCATATTTCGGCATACCAGCAGCTTATTGACATTGAAATAGTACATAATCTTTAACAATCGACATTATCTTGGACTTCAACATGATCTGATGGTCATAAGAATTTGCAGATAATAATTATACAATTGTTAGATAATCAGATACCTAAACCAGAGCATATGTCTAGAGTTAGGAGGTCCCAGGTTCAAACTCTAGTTGCCATGATATTTTGTGTGTCCCGATTTATTTGGCACACAGCAGGTAAGGTATACATTATATTGGGAACACAGCAGGTAAGGTATACATTGTATGTTTTCAACACAGCAGGTAAGGTAATATTAGGTATTGTATGTTTTCAACACAGCAGGTAAGGTAATAGTTGGTATTGTATGTCTTCAACACTACAGGTAAGGTAATATTTGATCTAGTATATCTTCAGGATTGAAGACTTTGTTCAAGGATAGGAGGAGTGTAGTGGAACTGTACTGCTTTGATTGCCGGTGAGCAGATAACTCAATTGGTTACAGCGACTATTAAGGTTTGGAGGTAATGGGTTCAAATCCAAGTCTGGTCATTGTATTTTTCTCTTTTCTGTTACACATTCCACATTATGAAGGTAATATTATGGAAGTCTTCAGACTAAGTCTAACAGTCACATGGGTTCAAAAGGCGACATTCTAACTGAAAAACCTTGCAATACACATAGATATTCATTCAATGATACATGTAAATTGTTTCATATCTGGTTGTCGACCAACTAAGACTTTACCCTAGTAACAAGGCATTCAATTAGTCAGAATTGATGTGGTCATGAACCAATCACAACTTAAAACACTCAAGTCCCTTTGGAACCAATCACAAATCACATCACCAAGTCCCTTTACAGTTTCCAGAGCTTCTCAGCTTGGTTATGTTGTCAGAGAATTCATTTTGACATCCAACTTTACAATGAAACTGCAAAATAATGAAAATTAAAACATTAGGTAAAATTGAAAAGCCATTACCAAATAACTGATTGTACATTTTTGTAATTACTAATTACCATGAGATATGTATTTATTGGGATTTTCTTTTTCAAATAGGAGGAGGTTTACATGTATCTTTGAAAAAAAATTACATTACTTATGGAAAATGTTATACCTGTATGGTACAGGTGTGATGGGCTCATTACAAGGTATGAAGGTGTGACAGGGAGTGTATACCTGTACATTACAGGTAAGGTGGGCTCATTACCAGGTAGGTTAGTGTAACAGGGAATGTATACCTGTACAGTACAGGTGTGGTGGGCTCATTACCAGTTATGTAGGTGTGATAAAGAGTTATACATGTATATCTGTACAGGTATGGTATCATTGGGATTAATATACCTGGGGAGTAGCACCTTTTACTTTTTCGCTGCATGTTTTTGCCTTTTTCACCCGCCGTAATACAGTTGTAACAAAACATACAGAGTGATTGAATGTAAAAGACGAAATTTACGCTTGGTGAAAATTCGTTTCATGGGCAAAGGACAAAAGTTTGACATAGGTGAAAATTTCTCTCTGTACAGTATATACCTGTATGAGGGTGTTGTCAAGGGGAGTCACATACCTGTACAGGTGAGAAGATTGGGTGTGGTGGGATATATTCCTGGTCTCTGTATAGATCACTCAGTCTCAGCCACAGCACATCACCTCCAATGGCTGCTAGCTGTTTACATATCTCCATGGAAACCTTGTAATACAATTATATAAATTATATTTCACAATTGTTCAACTCACCAATAGTTTATGATAAGAATAAATCAATACATCAGCATTTTATAAAGAGAACATTAAAAATTGTATTGTGCATGAATTTCAAAATGAATGTTAACACACCAGACTTTAATCCATTCACCCATGAAATTTCATAATGAAATATTCCAACCTTTGAATTGGAAGGGTTCAAATGTGTCTTTAGGGTGAATGCGTTAAAAAGCTTGTGATCAAAGAATAATCTCAGTTGAGGGAGGATATTTATAAAGAGTTGCAAACATGGCGTACCATTCGAAGACTGGAATAACCAAGTACCACATAGTCAGAGATATATAGTTTTAGTAACTGTAGGAGTCATCTTTGTACCATGTATGGAGACACACATACATACCTGTTGTAGAGGTTTGGGCTGCCGTGAACTAAGGTAAGACACACACACACCAAGAATACTGTCTAGAGCACTCCCTCCCAGATTCAGCTATGAACAGAAAATAAATTCATTACAGCAAACCTGATGTAGAAAATTTGAACTACAGAAATGTCTTGACTTTATGTGTCAGTCAGAGTATATGAAGTAACTTTTTCATGAATCTAATAAATTTTTTTTTTTTTCATATTGCATTAGATTGTTTCAAGAGCAAGATAACGCTACTGATAATTAATCTTCACTTTTGTTACTGTTACACTAGTATCTATTGTTACCCATGTATCTACTTCCCCAATTGTATCTACTGTTACAAGTATCCAGTATTGTAAGTAACAACACATAGTTATGGAGTATCTATAGATTTAGATTGGTACCTGTAAGGTAAGGCCGCCGAGCACCTGAAGGGCCTGCTGTTGTAACCTACAGTTGACTGTGTACAGGTACGCCTGACCCGCCTGTGAGCTGTAAAAACAGGTAAAATACTGAAGTATTAACACAAAGTCTTTTTATGCTCCATCTATTTAACATCATATCTCGGACTAATTAGAATATATATATATAAATGTAGATATATCATATCACAGGGAAATAAAACATCTTGTCCCCTCACATGCTCCCCAATCATGTTTTTTCTTCTATGGAGCCTCTTAAGAAGAATGTTAAAGACCCACTTAGGTTCCGAGTGACTGGACCAGATAACAGCAATCATCCTGACTTTCATTACTGCTGTGTTGTTGTTTAACCCTTTCACCCCTATGTAACTTTAGTAGACTCTACCATGCATTGATCTGGATGAGTCCATTATGGTCCACAGTGTTAAAAGGGTTAATTTCAGTTCAAAAGATAATGTTAAATATTCACTGATCATGTGGTTGGAAACAGGATTCTTTGTTTACCCGCAATTAATTATATTACCTGGTACATTTGGGTTTTGCCAACATAAAATATGATTTATCCAGAACAAACAAATAATCATGTTTATTATAACAATTACAAAAAATGGATACCAGGTTATTTCTCATGTTTCATCAATATCATACCAATATTGTGTGCTATCAGTTATTTTTAAGTTTTGGTCAAAAGTAATTTCTGTAGTAGCTTTTGGGGGTAAAAATAGGATCGAAATAATTTGTCAATGTTACCCCTTTATTTTTTTTCTAAATATACAATCTACAGCCTATAATGAAGTACCTGATCTGAGCCTGCTTGTTCAGAAATCTTGTGATGACTGGCAGGACATCCTTTGTCACACGCTGTTTTAGAAAGTCTCCACTTGTACCAGCCATCACAGACAGTACTTCTAGAGCCTGATAGGGTTAAAGAAAGACAGACCTCACTAACTCTGTTCAAATGAGTTAATAATTCCTTTCTCCTGTGTTCTTATCTTTTGTGGTAACCAGTTTCTTATTTTTGTCTTTTTGTGGTAACCAGTTTCTTGTTTTTGTCTTTTTGTGGTTACCAGTTTCTTATTCTTGTCTTTTTGTGGTAACTAGTTTCTTATTCTTGTCTTTTTGTGGTTACCAGTTTCTTATTTTTGTCTTTTTGTGGTTACCAGCTTCTTAGTCGTGTTTTTAACAGTAATTTAAACAGACAGATGTTTGTTAACAGCGAAATTAAGTATCCCTGTCCCACTGCACAAGGTATGGTTTTCTTTTGAGAAATGATTAATCAAAGCTATAGTCATGGCAGAAAAGTTTCCGACACTTAGTTACAGTTTTTGGCAGTGATAGGGGGATCCTAAGTTAGGAATGAGGACCTACACATACAGGATTAGGAACCCTGATTACATTGTCACACATCATCTAAAACCTAAAACAATATTACTTCCAGCTCTCAAAAATAATCAAATGTTGACTAAATCACTATCACCCCTGATATCTACCATAACAGTACTAAATCTACACCAAGTAATACCCCCAGTATCTACCATAACAGAACTAAATCTACATCTTTAAGATATGATGTAATGGTAGGAGCCATGTTTAATATTTTTAGCCAAAACTAAATACAATGATAATGTACTGTGTGGTTTTCAGGTTGACTGATTGTAGTCCAGATTCTTTGATACTTGCCTTTTTAATCACCAGCTTTTCTTCATCCACAAATCTTGCACTGAATGGGGGCCATATTTCATGTAGCAGTGGAAGTAATTCATCTGGAATCAAGAAATTCAGCTTCCAGTTTATCAAGTAAAAAAATAAATAAATTATTAGAATTTTTGGGCACTGTGCCTAGCTCCAGTATCGCAAACTCTTATCATAAACCGAAATCGCCTTGAATTTTAGTTATACATGTACATGTAGTACTTTAAGCCTGTGGCCTCGAAGTGTAATATTTAATAATGTTAGTAATATTTAAGTCTTGAACTTGTTTATAGTTATATTTTAGTAAGGAATAATAATTCATTTAAGTCTTTGACCTTGACCTACTTGAATGATCTGCAAGGGCTTGACATGTTTCACTGATGGTGTCCAGTAC
>JAULCA010414781.1:0-11739 GCA_032360845.1 Crassadoma gigantea
TTACGCCGACGGGGATCGAACCCCGGCCGGCTGCGTGGAAGGCCGGAGTGTTAACCACTCGACCAATCCGCCCATAATAAATATGTAAAAAGGTGATAAATGCTTACCGTTATGTATTTTTCGTGTATCCTGCTGTACCGGCGGTGTACGTGGAGATTTTCACACCAGATTTGCATTTTAATATCCCAGTATACCTTCTGTATGTAAAATATCAATATTTTCCATTTTTTTTGATGTTGTAAATTAAGAGTTTGGTCTTATTTGAAATTTCTTTTTTAAAACGACAACTAAAAGTTAAGTTCTTGATCATTTTGATGCTCCCCGAAATTTCACACAAGCATACTGTATATCATCACCGCTTTGTCATCCCTCACATTTTTATATCATGAGCATAACTGGTATTATATACAAAATCACTTTACGAAAGACCGTACACGTACGGTGCACATGTTGCGCTTAAAATTGAGTTATCTCCCTTTTGTGTTAAAAGTAAAATATTAACAATTCATTGAATACTTTAGTACACAAGATAGCTTTTGCATATGAATCACAACTTTTGATACATAATATTAAAAGTCTGCTACCTGCTTTATTTAAGGTTGATTATCGTCCGCTCAAATGTACTTAGAGGTTATGCTTGAACGGTACTATACCGTATACATTCACACACATTAAACTGATTCATTTCAATCCTTACATTTCCGTTCGAAATATCAAAGACGATATTATTTAATCGTTCACGGTGGTCTAATTTGGTTTAAAAAATATATTTCTAAACAAACATTTGATTTTACCGAGCGACGAACGTCAGCCGGAAATCTTTCACGTGTATGTATTCTTGCTACCTGTTGATGAATCGTAACAACGTTTTTTATTTATAGGTTATCGGAGCAGTGTACAAATGATATGTAAATAAAGAAAACACAATTTTGTCACACTTCCATGACTGCAACATGAATTTAAAGCATTAAAATAAAAATACGAAACTTGATATATGTGTACCGATGGTAAAGACAACAACGTGATGAGCGGTGTGCAAACAAAACGACGTTTGCATTTACTGTCAGTAACTGTCGATTTCCTGAGTCGAGTATGTTTCATGTTGTTTTATTACATATATATGCATTTTTTGCTGACAAACATTGTAGTTATCTGTTTAATCTAGACAAAAAATAACAGTGTAATCTGTACACTGTGTTATTTGTAGGTGGTAATTCCGAGACACGGTTCGGTATAGGAACTACGACAGGGGAGATCTATCTGACTCAGGCCCTGGACTATGAGACAACGACGTCGTACTCCCTCACTGTACAGGCTACTGACGGCGGAACACCAACAGACAGCGCCACCTCGGCAGTTAATGTCACAGTCACCGACGTCAACGACAACACCCCGGCCTGTCCCTCCTTAACCTACACCTATAGTGTACCGGAAACAGCCTCGTCAGGGGTGAGTACGCAGGCGCCAACAATAACCACGGAATGATAAATATTTCTGTTTTTGTTTGTTTTATTATTTTTGTTTTTAGTTTTTTTTTACATTGTAAGTTTTGTTCTCATTTTATGAAAATGTTCCCAACATTTCTTTTCCGCAAAGAATTCCCTGTGTCTTTTTATGCATTTTTTTGCCTTTTGGTGAAAATTGACTATCACTATTTTGAGTGATTTTAAAAACAGAAGTATTTACCACAAAAAAGATAATGCATTGCTTTATTATATACAGTGTATGTATACCCCATTGTTGTAAGTTTTGGGACTTTGTTACCCCGGGTTTCTATTGACCGACGACCGATCTCATTGTTCTGACAGACGACCGTGACCACACTAGCTTGTACTGATGGCGATGGAGATTCCATGACGTACACAATTACTTCTGGCAATTCGGTTGGATGTTTTAGTCTTGCAGGCGCCGTGCTGACCACTTCCTGTGGTACGTACAATAATAAAGTCATTCTTTATATAGATTTACTCGATAGATAGGCTTTAAGAGTCGTCAGCATAAATTAACATAATACTATTTTTGAGCAATGATAAAGATATATTTTATGAAAACTAAAAACAAACATTGTCAACGGCGCCAAAGGTAACAAATCGTTCCTACATGTATCATAATTTTGTACAGCACTACCACTTCATTGCAGCACTTGACTATGACACCGGAAGTCAGTCTTACACTCTTGCTATCGATGTCAGTGACGGGGCCACGTCCAGTTCTGTTACTGTGTACGTTAGCCTCACCGCAGAAAACGACAACAACCCGGCATTTGCCTCCAACCCTATCGTCACTCTCCCGGAGAGTTCGAGTGTTGGAACAGCCGTTACGACATACACTGCTGCAGACGCTGACCTCTCTCCTCATAATGTTGTCTCCTATGCTATTACGACAGGTAATATTTTTCTTATCAAATTCCCAAACATCATGTTAAAAAACGGACAAGAATTTACGACAATTTCATAGCAAAACATATTTTGTCCAGCAACATTTTGGCATCACAAAGATGTTCCAAGGTGCAACAAGTTGTCATGGCAAGGAAGTGTCAATAAAAGGTGTAAAGTGTAATGTTAGTTTGAACAACTTGTTTTAAGTGTTAATACATTAAATATAAAATAAAGATTAGCAGTTTAGGAGGTAGCAGGAATAATATGGGGCATCACATCCGGGTTTAAACAGAGTGACGACTAACCTTCTAACACGAAAATTATCCCGCACTTTACCAGGTTTTCCGGAACTGGAAACGTTAATGTTCCTCACAAGTCACACTTAAGCATGTTTCGTGTCAAAAGCAGAAACCTTTTTTTGGTAATCAATGATCTAAGAACTAGTGAACAAAGTTTTTTGTTTGTGGAATAATGCTTAGTGGTTCAATGATTAACAGGGCGAATATGCGTACTTTTGTAGATAAGACTGTTTTGAAATAGTGAGTACACTGCAAGATGTAAACCAGAAGCAAAATGAGGTGAATGGAAGTCATAACGTCATTCATAAAGACCGGAAATGAGATGATCAGACTGGGGCAAAACACTGACATAAACGACAACGTGATTCTGTATTGGGCATCGCGATCTCCATTACTGTTTTCCTTCGTTAACAGCGCTATATGTATGACGCGATTTCATTGGATGCGAGCGATTCTCACCGCACGAAAATATGAAGGCTCGGTAAACACGGCTTTATCTGCCAAGGGTTAGTGGAGTGTATACGGATCGAACACTTGGCTAGCGAAGATGCGTGTACTCCGATGATGTTATAAACAGAAGAAATTTTACCATACACATTATGATATACAAGTTTATTTTAATTTGCATATGCGTTGTTGAACAACGATTTTGTTTTTATTGATGCTAGACAATGGTTTAACTTATACCCATGACAGACCTGTGATATATGTCTGTCTCATTGGAATAGTTTAATATCATGCAACTTCTCTTGACAACTCTCACATTTACCAGTTATCACCAAATAGTATCAGCTATATATATACAGCAGTCCGGTGTATTGTTCCTTTTTAGTGACTAACAGTGGATCAAGTCTCTTTGCGATCGACTCGACGTCCGGAAGTATACAGTTGGTTAGTGTTTTGGATTACGAAACCCAGACTTCGTATGAGATAACAATAACGGCTACAGACGGAGGAGGCACCGTGGTAAGTTGTTCATGTGTTTAGTTTCTTAACAATGCAATTGTTAGCCTCAGGATATTTGCAAACCAGGAAAAAAAATCTCCTGGTTTCCAAAAAAAATCTGACCCCCCTTCCTTTAAATCGGTTAAAGCGATGCAGTTAATGTAAACAAACAATACATTTTGTGTCTTTTTCAAATACAAAAACAAAGAAGCGAATCTGATATGACGTAATCGTGCAGGATAGGTATGAAACGTGTTGTCAAGTAACGCTCTGCAAGGTGATATAAACCTCAAAGTAAAAATGACATATTTATGTTATCTTTTGAATCGGAAGAAAATAAAAAGAAAAAAACTGAAATCGTCTTACGAATATTGAAAGCCCAAACAAATATAACAGAAATCATTTTAAAAATCATTTTCTATATCAATACATTTTTATGTGTAACTTTGCCCGATATTGCACTTTCAGAATACGGTTTTATTTCAAATTACGCGTTGAGAAAATATCTTTACTCCTGCAATGTCGATTTTCACCATCATTTCATGCAAACAAGTTTATCATTTTGTAAGCATTGAAAACATAACCATCAGGCGTAGACCTAGAATGAAACAGCCTTTCATTCTAAGTATGGTATTTTAATTTTCGTTTTTCCTTAGGTTATAAATCTTTTTGATTTAAACATATTGTATTGCCTTTTTTACATAGCAATTGAATTGGGCACAAGTTTTACAACTTATTGTTGTGGTTCTTAATAATAAAAAAGGTATAAACCCTTTCTTCAGTCCATTTTCGTACAGTAGTCGATGTAAGCATGCTTATAATATATACCGTTCCTTTATAGGCGACAGGAACGGTAACAGTATCGGTGACAAATGTCAACGACAATTCTCCAGTATGCAGTCCTTCTATATATGCAGCCACTGTATCAGAAACGTCTTCGACTGGAACAACAGTACGATATTGTATTTGATATATCTAATATAATCATGCAAACAAATTGATGTTTTAATTGACAACTATTTTAGGGATAAAATTCAAAACGTTCAACCTTAGTATAAATATATGATTCTTTATATGCATGTCACATGAAAAAAAATGTTATGTTATCTACACAAGTTTTGCTTTTTTAGTTTAAAGCGACTATAATGTTAAAAATCACTATCAGAATACGATATAAAACGTCATATTTTCCAAGAGTATGTTACAAAACTAACTCTTTCTGTTGATTACTAAAATTAAAAGTGACTGCAACCATTATTGATTGATATCTAAAAAAAATAAAAAAGGAAACAGTGCGGTCTTGATCTAATTCATATCTTACCGCTGGTAACCCTTATGCTGCGCATGACATCGCATGACAAGGCCCCAACAAACATTATCAGAGCGAATTACTAAGCTTTATTGTAAAAACTGATATATTATAAAACTAAAGAATCATTTACTAAAAAAAGAATTAACAGAAAGGCGTAAAAGTAAGAATCCTACCCAAGACATGTGCGTGTTTTCTTTGCGACGGAAGTAAATGACCTTGTCATGTGACAAACCTTGTGACCCATTCGGCTTTTTTCGTAATAAACCGAGCATGATCGTGTTTACAAACAACAGTCAAGGTAAACAATGTTTCAACCCCGAAAATATGTACAAAAACAACAAAGTTGACGGTATAGGGACGTGAATCACTTAATCATGGATACATTTTATTATTCAAAGGTCGAATTCCCCGTTTCCTGGGGGCGAAACCTAAGGTAATAGTCGTATTTTATTGCCATATTTAAGACAAAAATTTCAAGAACATAACCTAAGATTGAAGAGTTTTTTTTATCAAATATACTTCCGTCACAGGTAGCCACGTTAGCCTGTTCGGACGACGACCCATCTGACACCGTGTCGTATTTATTCGTCAGTGGAAATACTGGAAACGACTTCGCTGTAACCGCCACGGGAGAAATCACCATCGCCAATGGTAAGTATTTATTACACTACTGTTTCAAACTTTAAGATGCGCTATTCGTTTGAAAACGACATCAAGAAAAGATAACAGTATTGGAACCTTAAAGAGTCATGAAAGGTACAAAGTCATGTAAAATTTCAAAAACAGAAAACAAAAATGTGTTTGGAAGCGGAAACATAATTCTTTTATTTTAGAAGACACTGACGATTAATTCAAATTAGGTATACTAACACTCATTCTGAAGTTAAAAGTACATACAATTTAGCGCTATCGATAATCACTTTTGCAAGACAACAGTCAAATAGTCATAGAGCGGAATTTTCCTACTTCAATAACGAGTAAAACCTCCGTTTGCATTTGTTGCTACTCGAATTCTGCGATGCATAGAGTTGACAAGATGGTTTATTTGTGCCTTAGGGATGTTTTGCCATTCTTCCAGAAGCGCCTGGCACAGAGCGGGTTGAGTATCTAGTGGATTTGGGTGCGTTCGAATGCGTCGGTCATACATGTTCCACATGTGCTCTGTTTGCGAGTTATGGGGACTATATGGGGGCCAAGGTAACGTGTCGACATTGTTTCGGCGAAGATAATCTATTACACGTCTCCCCACATGACACCGAGCATTATCTTGTTAAAAGATTACGTTATGCTGCGGTCACGACGATGGTTTGTAGAAGAAACTCAATGTACCGCTGAGCTGTCAAATTGCCTTCAATGAAGACTAGGAGGGTTTTGCGGTCACAACAGATCCCATCCCACACCATAACGCTGCCACAGCAAACCTTTCGCGGTCCACCATGCAGTTGTAAAGGAAACGCGTTTGGACGGTGTCGCTGTAGCGATGGATCAGTGGTATTTCCGCTGCTACGCTACGCTAACGTTATAGGAATGGAGACGCCTCACCACATTACCTCGGCTTATTCTAGGATCGAGTGTCCCTGGTGTCTCATTTGAAGTGTTTTGTGCAGTTCTGAACCGGCTGTGCTAGTGCTTTTAAGCGCATGAACCGATCCTGATGAGGCGTTGGCGGTCGGCAGTTTTACCGTTTAGTCTAAGACGACAGTAAAGACGACATATCGTGCTTTTGTGGACATCCAGTATTGTCACAGCATTTTGGGGTCTCAAACCAATAGTACCTTTACTGCCCTGTTGCGTGTAACGTTCATTAGTCTACACATTTTGACGTAATTACAAACGTATTTCTTTTTTCGGACTCTTCTTACCCGATAACTGAAGAAACCAACAGGTCGGGGACGCATGTAATGCGGCATCGTGTATTTGTTCATTTGCTAATTGGGTTATGTAATGAAGTCTCGCGGACACGAACACGCTTAGTGTGACAAAATTCAATCAACCGTGAATTGATGGTGAATATGAATGATGCCATGCTATTCAACACGGCTTATATAAGTTTATTTATATTATAAGACTATGGACATTTAAGGGGGTTGCATTTTTTTTGCTTGTCCGTGTATAATTATATACGTTATGTTGTATGAAAAATGCAGTCGGAACTATACTGCGCAAAAAAAAAAAAAAATTACAAAAAGAACGCAATATATTTTAATGCCTTCATTATTTATTTTGCTAAAGTTAATTTTATCGCGCGCATGCATTTCATACATTGAATTACTTTGTCGTTTACCAGCATATTATTTAATTTTTCTTATATTTGATCGATCTTTTACAATATTTTGATTGTGTCTGCTTTAGATTCATATATATTCACAGTTATGCCGCCAGCATGGCAATAAATAACATTTGATTATAACTCTATGATTAGTGAGAAAATTTTAATTTCAGGGTAGTTAACCTTCCCTTATTTAATATAACGGGCTCTCTTGCATGTGTTCTGTGTTCAAAGTTGTCGACGTGAGAAAAAATAATTAACGTTTAAGAATCTTGAATGTCGTCATAATAAAGAGTCTGATCTCATCCACCATAAATGCCATGTTAACTGTATCTTAGATGGTTAGTGACTTAAATTCATTTCTTGGGATCATGGGAGGCAACATGGGGTCCGACAAACCTTCCGGAACAGCTGGTTTATTTCCGACGTTTTTTACTGCGGTTCATTATGTCTTGTTTTATATAATTTTATTTGTGTTACTCCCTTTCCAATTATTTTCCTGTACCATGTTTGAGTTCTGATTTTATTTTTATTTTTAATGTCGTGGTATCTTATTCCAGTTTATTTTCTGTCAACCGATTGAAATTCTTCCAAAATCGATCGATTTATTTACTAATACAAGACTCGTATAATCTATAGGTATTCTTTTCTTGTGATGCAGCCCTCGACTTTTTGCTGCGGTTCATTATGTCTTGTTTTATATCATTTCATTTGTGTTACTCCCTTTCCAAGTATTTTCCTGTACCATCTTTGAGTTCTGATTTTACGTTTTTTCATGTCGTGGTATCTTTTTCAAGTTTACTTTCTGTCAAACGATTGAAATTCTTCCAAAATCGATCGATTTATTTACTAATACAAGACTCGGATAATCTATAGGTATTTTTTTCTTGTGATGCAGCCCTCGACTATGACGCTGGGACGCAGTCTTACACTTTATTAGCCAGCGCCTCTGATGGTACAACCACAGTCACCACTACTGTAGCCGTCACAGTCGGAGCCGAAAACGAGGCCACTCCAGCATTCGCTTCTAGCCGAACTACAACACTGGCGGAGGACAGAGTGGTCGGCACTGTTGTCACAACGTACACAGCAGTGGACAGCGACGCGTCACCTCACAACATCGTCAGCTATGACATCACTGCTGGTAAGATAATATGATTTTATCAAGGAACATTAAATTATGCGTTCAGGCGATGTATGCCTTGGTCAATAAAGATGTTAGGTCCAAAAGGTTGAAAGTGCAAATTGTGATTTTATCTTTTATTGCATGCCTAAACAAGTAAACAGAGAAAAGCAGCAATAAGTGTGTGGCTTTTTTTCATTTTATAATTTTGAAATTTTGTAAATGTTTCAAAGAAGAACTTTGATCTTTTATCATTAAATTAAACGGTACTAGGCCTAACAGCGAAACATTTCTATAATTCTTCGAACATTCAATCTACATTATACTAACGTTGCATAATGCTATTTTAACTACACAATGCTTACCACGATTAAAAAGAATCATACGTATATATATATTTCAATTGAATTTAATGTTGCAGCCACTAATGGAGGGACCTCCTATTTCGCTATCGACAAAACATCCGGAAATATTCAGCTAGCACAAACTTTGGATTATGAAACTGCCATAAGTTATGCTTTGACAATCGTAGCCACGGACGGTGGAGGTTTAACGGTAATATAATTACATGTTATTGGTAATTTCGTTACGTCTGGAACAATACTTCTGATCTATGGACAATAACCTATCGTTCTCATCGCCAAAACTAGTTTTGTCCAATTGGCTGTTTTAACTTGCTGTTCTCAAGTAATGTTTCAACTTAGTCCATATTTTAAACTGCAGTATAATGGTCATTAATTTATTATTTTTAAACAGGGTACGGGTACAGTGACGGTTTCAGTGACGGATGTAAACGACAATGCTCCAATATGCACGCCATCGTCTCATGTTTTGACCGTGCTTGAGAACACAGGTATTGTACATCATAAGTTTTCACAGTAGAATTATTTTTATAAAACATTATGTAAAAGTTCTTTTAGAGGATACGTGTAACTTAATGCATACCATTTTCGTATATAATAAAGGAGTTTTAGTCGCCTCCCTTTTCTATTTTAACAGTAGTTTATATTAGTTCGAATTTCTACCGTTTTGGCCTCTTGCTTCAACGATGAGCTTTAGAAAGACAAAATATGTGCGTGGTGCAATGTTATTTATTTTTTTGCATTTGTATATATTACCAATTTGTAGGCGCAATCACATATGTGTGACTTATATTCATCCTTCTAAGTATAATCACATCCAATTCCATAATTCAAAACCAATATTTAAATCTTATTGCTAAAATTAGAATTTGTCCAGTGTTAGCTTCGCCCTTCAAAATACAATATATGGACCGCTGAACAGTGATATGCTATGTCATGGTCAACTAGTTTTCATTACGGAGAACAGAAAAGGCGAATTTTAAAGTATAGAGAAACTTCCCCGGTGAAAACTAAAAGTTGTCTCGAAATCCTTTTGAGCTGCAGGTTGCACAAATTATGTCCAAACAGATACTCCTGTACATGTAAGACTTTACTGTGGTTGAGTAGTGCAGTGATAAGGGCACTCGCCTTATATAAGATAGCCGATGTTTGATTCCCTGATCGAGGATGAAACGGTAAGGGGTCATTTACACAGTCACTTAGGGTTTTACAGGTTCTCCGGTTTCTAAAGAACCCAAATTTCGTGCGCGCTTTTTATCAGGCATTTATTCATAAATTGGTGAAACTTGTTTCATAATTGTTGTAAAATAGATATAGTACCTTTTTATAACTATATACAGCTTTATAACATCATATCAAATATTTTATGAAATTTTCATATACTACATTGTATTTTAGCTACGAGTACGGCGGTGATATCGGACCTGTCCTGCTCTGATGCGGATGCCGGAACCACTTTGACGTACACGATGACGCAGAACCCGGACAATAAATTCGGCGTGACGGTTTCTGGATCTACAGCCTCCCTTGTTGTCAGTGGTAACGTGAACATTGACTTACTTTTTATCAATCAAAGTATTGACATACACCAAGTCAAACGATGCTTTCTTGACAAACACATCACGTGTTTTGTTTGTTTTATAAGATTTACGTTTTTTATTGTTCTTCAGCTTCTCTCGACTACGAAACGACCACATATTATAACTTACAAGTGACGGTTAAAGATGGCGGTTCTCCTGAACTCTCGGCTACAGTGACTGTTGACGTCACCGTTGGGGCTGTGGATGAGGGGCCACCTGTGTTTACAAATTCTGGTGATTATGCTTGCAAATCTTCGAATCCATTTTTAACACGAAGTTAGATTTCATATTCATTACGATAACAGTTAATTGGAAGCCAGTGTTGGTTTTTTTTTAAATGGTGTAATTTCAATAAGAACATAAAAGCCATAGGGGTTTGGTAATAATAACAAATGCATAATGTGCATGGCCAGATAAGATATTTCTAGGCTTAGACTTTAACAAATTTCATTGATTTGTTTTATAAAAAAATTTCTTTACAGGGACATATGCTTTTTCTGTTGGGGAGGATACAGCTATAGGCTCGACGTTAGTGACCGTTACAGCTACAGATTCGGTAGATACTGGGGATCCCATTTCTTATGGATTTGTTGCTACGTACTCCAAGTTTAGTTTGGACACGAACGCGGGAACTATATTACTTGTCACAAGTCTGGACTACGAGACGGCAACCAATCATCAACTCCTCGTAACCGGATATGACGGTACAAATTACGTCACTGCGACCGTTACAATCACCGTAAATGATGTCAATGAAGTTGCTGTTTTTGGCAGTTCGACGTACACGTATGTATTTCTTTTATCAAACATCAGCATTTATAATATACACACTGTATCATCAGCGTAGAACCATTGAAAGGATGATAATCTTAAAATAAAAAACTGAAACCAAACATAATTGTTTCCTTTCAAGAAGCTTGGTAACATATAACATCTTGCCTCAGTGACATTGCATTGTCATTTTGGCTTTCGCAGCTGGAGTTTTAATGTTAGAACATCTTCCTGCACACCCCTACTGCCTGGATATTGTTCTATTTATCACAAGACATGATCATATTTTATAAGTAACACTGATGCATGCTTTTTCTCTCTATAGACCTACTTTCGCCGAGAACCTAGCAGTAGGGACAGCGCTTGTACAAGTGTCTGCTACAGATGGTGATTCCGGCACATTAGGAACAATAGCCTACTCTATCTCCTCGGGCGACGGGGCATCTTACTTTACCATAGACTCTTCCACAGGCATAATAACATCCTCGGCCGTCATAGACTACGAAGCGAACACAATATTTTCCATGATAGTTCAGGCAGTCGACGGGGTCCCCGCTCTGACAGCCCAGTGCCTTGTTCAGGTCACAATTACAGACGAAAACGATAATACACCAACTTTTAACCCGACAACGTACTCTGTTACCTTATCCGAGGACTCTGTAGTCACTACAACCGTGACAACGGTTTCTACAACTGATGC
>JAULCA010414892.1:0-10369 GCA_032360845.1 Crassadoma gigantea
GGCGCAGCTGCACACACTGCTGTCAACAGTGTTATTAGTACCGCGGGGGCGGGCGACAACAATGCGCGGTCTCTGGTCACCACGCCGCTTTGCCAGCTCTGCTACCAACCAACCGCGTGTCTCGATCTGTGTATATGTACACGTGCGAGGCTTGTCGGAGCGCCGTGTATATTACCTGTACACCAGACCGCCACCTACACTAACACCGCTCCACCGATCACCTTCCTATCACTGTAAGTAGTGATAGGCAACATGCACGTCCCCCAGACCACCCTCCGCTGACAGTGTCTATCAGTGTTGATATAGTATGGCCTAATTCAGGCCTTTAATATATCTACACACTATTACGGCATATACATTAACTAGCTTTACTTGGCTTCCTATATAAAACTACCGTTGTTAGCTTGGTCTGTATCGCACTGTGACCGCTATCAATATCCATGGCCGGCTCAGCTCACCTGTATTTATACACTTTGTAATCTACGTGATCGAATCCATCTGTATCCCCATCACGTTTTACGTGGATGCAATTGTAGCAAGACTCTTTCCGTCTGGATCGTCTTTCGTTTTACATTACATATTTATAAATACTATTTTAAATTCATATTTATAAACAAAATCCCTATTATATAAGTTATTAATGTAACTAAACGTTCAGAGTTTGTATCAATACCAGCAAATATCACGCATTTATGAATCAATACTTGTGTGGCTAAACGGATAAGACTCTGCTCGTTGCACGTTATCAGCATATCAATTTCCAGCCTGCACGTACGTATATGAGCTAAACAATGTTTTTAAGTGTCTGAAGTTTGCTTTGATAGAAAAGATCGGTTTGTTTTAAATGTTAGTAAAGTGCAATCGATCGAGGTGGCGAGTGCGAGGCTTGTAATTTGTCACTTAGATAGCGATAAGCAGTAATACTTTAATCTTTCTTCAATAGGTATCTGTTAGATATTCATCGCACAAAAAAACGAACATATGTCTGATTTAAACTAACCTAAGGTTTTTTACATTACTCTGACGACGTCATTGAACTATTGATGCAGCATTGTTTATTCAATAAATGTTAAAACGTTCATGCATATCAACAAACACGATATTACAAGGATGAAGAGGAAAAACAGAAAAAAGGGAAATATGCAATGTCGAAATATTGTCTATTTTACACATGTAAAGGCTGGTGCACACCAGGTTTACATATATGATTCCAGTGAGCAGGCCTTTAAATTTTATATCTGTAATGACATGTGTAAAATTTATAAAAACATGTAAAACTTTTACAATCATATACATTATATCAGTTTTAGATTTTGTCAATCCTACACATAATATCTAATGAAAATTGCAAATAATTGGAAATACATCATGATTCGTAAATACCGTTAGAACAGATAATTAGAATGACCTCCTCAGTCTTGATGGACCGTTGAGAATGCTCTTATAATGAACTTTGTTAACGATTAATATACATTTATGATTTTTATTTTGAGGCTAACTAGTTATCCTCACAAATTTTGAAATTCGCAGAACTGTGACAATACTATGGGTACAAAATGTGTCGTTCCGCAGGCCGACATCTTTGTTTTCATATGTGGCACAATTTGATGTTCAAAAAAAGTTATCAACGACTGCTAGAAACCATAACCTTAAAAAATCCCATATCTGTAATATTTTGTCAAATGTAAATGTTCAGCTGTTAAAAAATTAATGGTAATACAATTATTTGGTTATATTCGACAAAGCGTAAAGACCCGCAAAATCTTTATTCTTTAATCAGACCAATAGTTATTTCTTAACATCCACAATTAAGTAACTTTATCTTAATATTGAATTATTCAATATTGGTAAAGCGAATCGTTTCATATGCAAAGACGTTTATTACTCATCACATATTAATATTAAATAAATCCTTGCTTGTTAATGTCGTGATTTTTATAAGTATATACATATATATGATAGCTATTATCATTTTCTACTTATTAATCACATGCTCTCTACTTATCAACTAGGGGTTATGATCCGGAACCAGTTACCATTCACAACACTTATCAGCAATTGCAGAGCAGCTTGCTGCACTAGACCATCCAGGTCGCAAAATAAAATTGTTTGAAAAAAGCTGACAGGAACAGTACAAGTTGGATTTTGCAGGCTTGCTCGCCAACAAGAAACGCTGCATGCATCATGCACTGAGTTTAATCAACAAGTGTTAGCTTGTTTCACAGCCTGCTAAAACAATCAACCCAACAAGAAAGTCTAATTTCACCCACCACCTGTTTTGAACATATCTATCACAATTTTAACGAGATAGTCGACATCAATATTTAAGTTTGTACACATACAAATCTTCAAAACATATGTTTACGTTTCAGGAACTTCTACGACACAAGCGATTCTTGAATCACCAAACGCAGACTGACGCCGTCTAGGAGAAGGTCGACTTTATGTCAGGAACATTCTTACTGGTAGAACTTTTGCAGTGGTCGTGCATTCATTCCTGGCGGATTCATGCTAGATGGCGAACAGGTTCCTAAAAATATGTGCCCTGATTTCAGCTAAGCAGAGCAGATGGTCGGGCATAAGAAATGGAGAACGTTTCACTGAACTTTACGTCAAGCAAACAGACAGACAGGAGCATGTTTTTTTCAGGATGTTTGGAGATCAGTTTCAGTTCAACAAACGTACACGTCTTTTACGGACAAGTTTATGCAGAAACATATAGTGTTGTCGTTCAAGGTAATTCTTTTCCGTATGTACACAATGCTAGGACACACACTGCAGGGGTATGTGAGGATTTCCTGCAGAACCACAAGATTCGTATCTCTCTTCTGCGCTATCTTTTTATACCGATATGGAAACTGTTGAGGACCTATATTATTTATAAAATATATAACCTGTAGTTGAGCGAGATCGGGTTATATCAATCGAGGGTTAAGATTATGTAACAAAATCACAACTCAGACGTTAGCCGACTAAGACAATCCGATCTTGCTCAGTTACAGGCATTTATTTTTTCCTCGTAAATTTTAGTTTGGGCCTCATGATAATGACCTCTTAACTACTTCAGCTACAATTGAATGTTTCCGCGTAAAAAATGTAGTCTGTCCTTTCATACAATGTGTTTCACAGCGTAGATTATATTTTATTTACAACATCAAATATCTAGCAACATCAAAACTATACATTTAACGATAGAACAGAATGGATATAATGCAAATTGTCAATTCAAAGCAGTTAATACGAGGATGAAAAATCTAGCATGGGGTATGACGTCGGATATTTATGTCTGATGTGCGAGAATACCTTTTCTCGAACCTCAGTCCTGTATCTTTATGTGACATTTCGGGGATTTTTTACACTAATGTATAGATTTGATGTTGTTAGATATTTGATGTTGTAGATAAAATATAAACTACACCACGAAAACGTTGTCTTCTTTGTTAAGACGGACTATAATTTTACGCGGAAGCATTTCAAGGTAACAAAATAGTGAAGAGGCCCGAAACGAGATACTTATAGTGTTTAGAATATTCAATAATTTTTGTCCAACTTACAGGTGCGAGTAAAAATCTTACGCCTCAGTTTGGATTTTGTTACAGAATCTTAACCCTTGATTGCGATAACCCGATCTTGCAAAATTACAGGTTATATATCTTATTAGGGACACGAGTTGACAGAAAACAAATTGACTTTAAAACAACTCAGACACTGTTTTAATAGTTGCAAAACATTCCTCAATCATTCTACGCTCACCTATCGACTTCCACTGATTATCGCTCTAGATATTTGTAGCGTGATTATTTCTATTTGATGATGGCACATTCTACGATCTTCATCATGTTCTAAAATATCACGGTATTGAAATGGATATGGGCTTCTTTGTTTTGCACGCAATAAAAATATATATGTACATAGTTATTTTTGTAACATATTGTCCTTTCAAATAAAAGTTACGATTGATGCAGGATTTATACAGTCCAGCATATCTATATAACAAGTAAAAGAATATATATATATTTCTTTTATCATATACATCTGGTTTCATTCTCTGAATACATTTTTATAATATATTTATTTGTAATTCCGTTGTTCGCATTTCACCTGAGTTATCCTTTTATGAGTTTCTTTAAACTTTGGTTGATCAAATTTCCACCAGAAATTAAAGTACAGATGCAGTAACTATCTATTGGATAGCTTTGTATGTTATTTTGTTTAGTGTTTTGCGTCCTTACAACGACCAAGTATAAATGTAGTCATACAAAGGCAGTATGCGTACATGGCTGAAAATCGCAAAGGAAGCTATACAATGTAGTTCCGCTTTAAAAAGATGTAAATTAAATTCAATCGCATGAAAAAAAGATAATTTTCAAACCGATCATCATTTGCCAACAAAGGGCTAAATAGGGATATATCGCCAAATTTGAAAAATGAAGAACACGCTCGAGAATATAATGAAAACGCTTGATAAATCAATACTATATTAAAAGGTATTTTAAAAGATATTAAAATAATAACATACCTTCATTCTACAACATGATATGTCACGATCAAATTGAGCGTTTTGTTTGACCGTGGTTACTGTTATACCTTAATATCCAAGGGTTCTTGATTTTTCTCGACATCGTTTCATGTATGTGTTTACGATAGTAATGTAAAGATACGATCTATACGACAATGTGGAGATATTGAAGAAGAAAAAAACGTGCGTGAAGAGCGAAGCGATTCTTAGTCAAAAAATGCTTGTGCGGTGTCTGAAAGGTTCTAGGAATGCACCAAAAGTCCTTCTCTTAAAACATACTATCACCACAATCCTTTTTAACAACTACTAAAGATCCATACCCCTGATAAAAGCTTTACTTTTGAAATGTTAATCATTTAAATGTCATAGCAATAACTTTCATACCAAGAAAACTGAAAAGAAAAATATACCTTTCCAAACGTTTATTGAAACAAAAAGTTATTATAACGAGAAGAAAGCAGATAAACTATCAATATATTTGTTTTTGAGAACATGAAATTTGAACTTAACTCCCGTGAACCTTCAGTCATACCGTTAACAACATTGTCCTCTGACTAACCTACAACGTTTTAATCTGATAAGCGATATTTCATTAGCCTTGCTGTAGAAATAATAAAAACTTCATTAATTGATTTCTGTAATATCCATGGAAAAAAACCCAACGGTATTCTTAGGGTTTTGCTTGCTTTAAAACGGGTATACTTCGATGGAAGCTCTTCTTATTTCATATTTAAAGTTGTGTCTCGGTTGTTGATTGGCTATCCCCTGTGTATAGTGGGTGGGGTTAAGTATTTGATACCCCTGTTACATGGTAGATTGACAACAGAGTCTTGACAACGTTAAATTTGTCGGCACAATAGTATATGGGATATTCATTGCGTTTCTTTGGTTATTTATCAATAATCACGTGACGCTGAATATATAAGCTAGCACTGTCAGGACCATCCAACACTTACAAGTGCGGAATAGAACACCACACATGGTATGTATCAGCTTCGTTTTAAATTGGAATTTAGCATTTTTACTTACAATTACTTAGATGCATTCCTCTCTCATCCAGTATTAGCAGTAGATATATAGATAGTTTTAATTCAAATAGAACCTGATATTATGACAGAATCAGACTATCGTAATATAACTTTACAAATAGGTGACATAATATAGACCCTTAAATATGTTAATTTAAGTTTTGTAAATGGAAGTTTTGTTTTGCAAAGTAAGAAACAAAAAAAAGTTACAATGCAATAATGTTTTGTAAGATTTTTATTAACCATACATTTTTTTATGAAATATAAACACAATAGCATAGCAAAGAACAAGTTATGCCAAGTTGCAATAGTCTTTGCAGTTAACATATGAACACATGAAAATCGCCCTAAGTTATCGGCAATAATGATTCCAACGCCTTGCAAAGACAAGCATTGACATTATATGTAACACTATATGTTTGTATTCATATTCTCTGTAAATATACATAAAGATTTTTCAGAAAAGTTTACTAATGTAAATTAATAGAGAATATAAATATGATCAATTTGTTTCTTATTTGTAGTGCATATAGTGTGATGACATACTTTAATGCATCATTTATATGTTTCTATGTGTTTAAATGTATATTTGAAGGACATATTTGCATTTACCTTACTCGAATTTAGTGCGTCTATCTATTTGCAAAAAAATATCTTAATAAATAGTATGAGTATGGTAAATAGTATAAAATGGTGGTCAGTCAATAAAAAAACTCTTTTTGCCATTTTTAAGAAATATTAGTTCATAACATCATATGCATGTTGTTCAATAATCGGCATCAGCAAAAGATATTACTGTGTTTGAAATTAATTCAATACGTAAGTGAAATAACATCAATCTCTTGCATAATGAGTAAACAAAACATACAATACTTGATTTGTTAATGTTGTTCATGTTATTTCTATTTTACCTTCATAGGTAATAAGTAATGAGTATGCTTCTTGTTTATTCAGATTGTGATTCAGTATAATTTTGTAAAGATCAGATATATGATTGATCACCTAAATATGTTGCAGGCCAACATGTACGTGATTTGCATTGTCTTCGTTTTGACTATGGCAGTTGTTCAATGCAGTGAGTAAACGTTTTTATTCTAAAACTGATGCCACTTTAAATTTATTTGTATGCTTCCTTTGTCATGAATTCAAAAACATAGAATTGTCATAGAATAATAAACTGTACATTTTCTGGCTATTACAAAATAACTTTTAGAGCCTTTTAATAATAAACTTTGCAGCGAAAAGCAAAACATGTCAAGCAATACATGGATTAACAGTTACTGTAATTAAGTCAGTACTTAATCGATTTTAAGTTGTTTATTAAGCTTTAGATAGAGAAGGAAACACAACATACCGACGATACTTACATATAAGTTAAATTGCGATGTACCAGTACTTTTCAACTAATGGATCACAAGGATTTAACAATCTTGTCCTCTGTCTCAACACTAGTTTAGACCATTTGAGTTCCCATTGTTTTGGCCAATAGTGTTACCGATGAGTCCTAAAAAGACTAATCACATGTATGCTTCAGTGTTTTTTAAGCATACTGTATCTATTATCAAATTTCAAAATCGCAGTCACCTGTATGTGTATGTCTCTGTGTGTGTGTGCGTGAGGGTGGGTGTGTTTGATTTATATACTTAAAGCTGACAGTGCAAGGTAAAAGCTTTCCAATAAGATTAAAACAAAATTATTTCTTTTTAATATTTTTTCTGGTTTTGAGATCTTCCCGTCTTTTCCGACTATATGTTTCTAAGGAAGTGCCGACATTTTAGTTTTTCCTTGCTTGGTAACGAGTATGGATCTCGCTGGGTATAAAAAGCCCTTTACCTGTCAAACCGGTTATTATTCTACAACTGACCGTGTTCAATACATCGCGGACCATGATTGATATAAAAAAATAAACGCACTCACCTGAAGTCTTCGAAACACGTCCAAGGTGTTTGTTACTTATGACACAATCTCCATAATATTGTGTATCCAAAATAAAAGGTATATAACTGAAAAATCTTTAATAAATCCCATATATATCATCGGTCGTTCACGTGCATAGAACTGCAAAAACACACAAAACTTTATGATGAACTTGTAGTGTTCGTCGTACAGACGCTTTACCAGCAAAACACGTGCGACATGCGACACTCTATCGTATGATGTCAACAATGTGAAATTGGATATTTGAACAGTTCTCATGGAAATAATTGAAAGTATCATGTTTTCACAAAGGATGTAGTAACTAGTATACTTAAAGGTAGGCATAAGCGTTGGTCGTGTGTTTCCTTCCTTCAGGGCCGTGTTTTATTCGGGAGAGGGGGGTTGTATATTATCGTTTTTTACTACTATTTCCACTGTTCGTAGATGAATGCCTACTTCGATGTGTTCAATTCAATTCTATTCAACTGATCTGATTCAAAATGTCCGTAAAATAATCGTGAAAGTGTCATATATTTATATGAAGTATAGTAGTGTCACCTTGCGCACACGTTGAAGAAATGACACCCGGTTCGAATGGTAATGCGCTTTTTATACTCAGACTACTGATACTCGTTACCAAGCAAGGACAAACTAAAATGTCGGAACTTCCTTAGAAACCTATAGTCGGAAAAGACGGGAAAGATTTTAAAACCAGAAAAAACATTTTGAATTTTTTTTTTTATTTCATTTGAAAGCTTTTTAACATGCACTGTCAGTTTTAATTGATATTTCTTATCGTCGATACATCTACCATTCCACAAGGCATCTTTATCAATAGGCATTAAAATATAATAAAAAGGATTTACCAAAGATCAAATGATCAACATAAGATAATATCATTTACACTGTTCCATAATAAACTATATGGATAGAAAACTGTTAACAAATAAGGCATGACAAAATATCGCATAATGCAGTCACATTTCTGTAAAATGTCGAGAATAATCGATTTTATTTAAACTTAGTCCCTTAGAATAATGGTAATTGTATTAAATTTACATATATTAAATATATTGGTCTTTTTTTCATAGACATTTTAATTCAAAACATCAAAACGTGTTTTCTGTCTCTTCCCTCCCCTATCTCTCTATATCATTGCTCTTACCGACATCACATCTTAAGCAAATACCTGCAATATAACCTCAAACATTGCCATTTTTGACATTTTAACTGTAATTGGCACTATTACTATAAAGCGATGTGTATATGTCTGATTTCACAACATATTTTGTATTTCTTCTTCTACCTCATCTTTTATAGAGACTTTGATATTGATAAAACATACAATATTGCCGCTATGGCTTTAAGTAGGTTTAGAAAAAAACGTTTCGAAACAGATACAATCCTTTAACTTTGTCATGCTACAGAATCCATGCAAGTATGGATCTATTTGTTAAGATTAATGCTTCATAACACTCGCCATTAAAGAATAGGTCCAATTAAATGCTCGCTAGTGGGGTGAAGCTCTTAAAATATTTAAATAGTTGAACGAAAATTCACCATAGGTCATTTTGAACATTTGCAGTGTTCTTTTTAAAAAGCCAATGATATGATTTTTTTTTAGTTCTATAAATGCCAATTTCATTAATACTTAGTGCAAATACATGCCGTACTGTCTATTTAGAAGTTCTTATTTTTCATGAAATAACTATTTAAGTATTGACCTTCATTTTGACAGCGTATACGGTAGTATAAACGCAGTTGCCAACGGACATATTCTATGGTGCGCGTTAGCGCTCCATTCAGAATATGTTCGTTGCCAAATGCGTTCATACTACCGTATACAGAAAAAATGTATGGTAACTACGGGAGCCGTGGTTGCTAGGACAATATAATTCCAGTGAATCAACACCGATATATGTGTAAATTTACAAAATACACAGTGATTAACACTGATTTTTCTTGCATGAGTTTTAAATGTTTTAATTAAGAAATGTGAGAAGCCCATTTAATCTTTTAATTCATTTACAACGGTCGGCATGTACGCGCATTTACACTTTGCTCATTGAGTGACGCGGCCAGAACGAAGCCGCCATTGTTGATGGTACCGCCAAAGAAATTTGAATGTGTATACACGAAATAAGAAATTTGAAATCAATATTTTGTTGTATAATTATACATACTTGATTCTTAATACGTTCCATGTATCTTGATGGTGAATGATCCAGGCATTGGTTGTCATTTAACTGTTATCTCGCTGAAGCTTCTTCTTCTTTTTAAGATATTTTCACCACAGTTTCTTCTAAAAGGTAATAGGCATATACACGATATTTTGATAGATTGTATGTAATGGTTTGAAGATGTCATGGCCGAATTTGATATGATCGCCATGACCTATAAAGAATTTTTTTATCTTTATTTAACAGCAAAATCGCCGTGACTATAAAAAGTACTGTGTTTTTGTTATAATATACTGATAGTGTGATCGGGGCTAAATTTGACCCATATAATAAAGAAAAAGGTCACGTTTAAATTCTTGCCATGATGTCAAAGAACACATTCTTTTTATTCTTTTTTCTTTTTTCATTTATTTTGAAAAAACTCTTCGTAATCGATAGGGAATGTCCACCCAATAAATTTGATGTATTTATTTTTTCTGCAACATTTTCTGTTAATGTCCTCTGGCATGTTCATTTTTCTTGGAGCCCTTATGGACTTATGTTCCTTTTTGGAGCAAATAAATATTCTAAGATGGCCACCACGAAATCTGGTTGGTTAACAGCCTATACCAACATATATCGTTAACGATATCAAGCACGAGGTTGATCTTTGTATATCATACAGAAATAAGAAAGAGCAAACTTTTTTTTCATACTGTTTTTACAAAAAAAGTCAATTTCCGGTT